>JAZGTK010005987.1:0-21503 GCA_036877625.1 Ambastaia sidthimunki
TAGCTCATATGAAGAGTCTATGTTGGCTCGTCCTGATGGCTTTTTATTTGTTTAAACCCCTTACAAACATGACGTGATACTCTTTTCTTTTCACAGGAGTTGGAAACTGTAGAAACTGTAGCAGCCAGTCCAGGACCCTGCAGATATAACACAGTGCAAACTCACGTTGACCTTTGTAGATTCCCATTTAATGACATCATTAACCCATTATCTTCATTTCAATTATACTCCAAAACTAATTTCCATTTCAGGATATATGTTAGTTAATTATAGAATAAAAAGATCTGTTGAGTGATTTACATGAAATACATTATCAAACCACACAATGTAGATTATATTCAGTGATGTCAAAAAAACAGTGTTTTAATTTTACATTCTAATTTGTAAAAAAATCATGTGCAATTG
This sequence comes from Ambastaia sidthimunki, assembly GCA_036877625.1. Classification (NCBI taxonomy): domain Eukaryota; kingdom Metazoa; phylum Chordata; class Actinopteri; order Cypriniformes; family Botiidae; genus Ambastaia; species Ambastaia sidthimunki. Next base: position 406 of record JAZGTK010005987.1, read on the forward strand.
GATTTTGATGTGCAAATGAATTCAATTTAATTAATTAGAGTAAAATGTTACAATGAAACATTTACATGGTCTGACATGCTTAACATGCATCAGTGAAAGCTGATGAGCCACGTTCTCCCAGCATGATGTGAGAACGTTTAAGAAGCATTGTGTGTGCTTCAGTGAAAGCGAGACAATCTGACCTTTTATACAAGTTAAAGCTGAAGTTTGTCATTTCTTCCGAGAATGTTCTCTGTTAGCCGGGGAGTTTTGGAGATACTGTACAATGTATGTGTTGCAGAAATGTACAGTATTATTGCATCAGCAGAAGATTCATTGAACCCCAGATGAGCTTGATCATTTCAAAAGCAACTTTCTGAAAACACAAGTAGAAGATAAATCAATATCAGCTTGAGTTCAAAAGAAATATTGTTTACTGTGCTGTGAAAAATTGTCATGTCTCTCCAACTGTGAGTGTAGACAGGCCGTGATATTAAGCAAACTCAGTTAGCCTCATCACACAGTACGATAAGCCTATTTACACGTATTGCGATCTGTTACATGGCATGTTGATGATATAATTTGTGTTATAGATGCATGGCAAATATTGCAACAAAGCATTCGTGGAGTTAAGTGAGCATGAGGAGTTCTGACAAGTGATGCTCATTTACCTTTTAAACAAACGAGGAGATTACGATCGATTGTTTATACCAAAGAGAGAGTGCAGAATCAAAAAACAAAAAGATAAACGAGAGATACAAATCAGCCGGTTAGTTCCAGACATTTTGCTTAATGTACTTTGTGGTATTTTGTCACAAACTCCTGCTGTTTTTCCATCAAAACCGGTTTGCGCGTTGTTGACTTCTCATGCACACAGCAAGAGACGCATGCCAGTGAAAACGACCACGCGCACTAATACGGAAATTTAAATAAGTTTCGGTTAATAAACAAGTTCATTTACGGGTTTTTTTTGGGGAGTGATTTGCAAACATACATCTTTTCTGTCGCTGGTAAATTACCCGCATCCTCTTCATCTCCTATCAAGCGATACGGGTGTCTGTTGCCACGGCCGCATCTGGATGCTTGTGGCAGATCAGAACGACTGCATCATTTGTTAGATGTGAGAGCTCTTGTAGCTCACTAGAGCCGAGGTAGGAGATCAGCAATTATTCACGAAGACCCAGTTTGGCAAATGTTTCTCCTTCACTGGGGGTTTCCACTTATACAGCAGACACAGCGATGCTTCAAAGACAGGCTGAAAAAGACAAAAAGGCCCAAATAAATTTCAGTTCTCCCTCAGACAAATCCGTCTGTGTTGGGCAGACGGCCACGTAATACTTGTTCAATGATTAGTGTTGCTCATAAAATGAGCATAAATCTTTAAACATTTTTTTATTTTTATTTTAAAACGTCATGTCTGTGTCAGGACAGAACCTTTCATTTACAAACAACATAACGGCGTGAGCACCCTCAGCCTGTCTGTAATACTTATAAACCTGAGCTAACTTGATGATATGGAAATATTACAGAATTATTATTCTCTACAGGGAGAATAATACAAGAGTACAAATATTTATAAACAGTTGGCCTCATGCCTGGGGAACCTCTTAGCAGCTCCCCTTTGATTTTTAGCTAATAGGTTTTTCTGTTGCCCGGCCCGAGCAAGCTTTTTGATTCATTCAGTCAATTGAAATTTTATGCTGATTTTGGACAAGACGGCCTTACTCGAATTCAAATCATAACCATGCAATGAAAACCATAAGACACGATAAAAATAAACCACTCTACAATAAATCATTGTATTTTTGCATGAATGCTGAGCAGTATAGTTTACTGTACACTGCCCGTGTAGCAAAACATATTTTGACTTCTTTAGACTGACAGAAGGTATGAAATGCTGGCCAGTGATTTATCGTTGCTGACAAGGTTGTTTTAAGAATAATGAATAGATCTGCAGGCATGTGAAGATGCCGAATTTTATACTTCATTAGGTCTTCAATGTAACAAACTCAAATCTGTTTCCTGTTTACAGAAAAGTAGCAACATCTCAGTGTCAGATGAAGTGTGTTCATTGAGAAACCTAAAGATCTTCAAAATGATCATTTTGCTGGGATTTGCACTTTTCTTGAAGGTGATTTTAAGTGTTAAAAACCAATAAGGGGCATCAGGCTTTAATAACTGTGATGTGGAAAACTGGAGTTGATGTTTATGTTGAATTGATTCATAGTAAAGTTTAAACTAAATCAAAGCGGCTTTGAGTTTTATTAAAAACTAACAGTTTCTGTCTCTTTCTTTTGTTATATAAAGGTTATTGAGGGGGTAGATTTGGCACAGAGTGCACAGATTGAGAAAAGCAACACTAAAAAATGTTTAATTAAATATTAAAACTTCATTACAATAAAAAAATTAACTAATATTGTTTGGCACACAGAAGAAATTTGTCAGAGTTATGAAGGTTACGAATGTCACATTAAAATTCTCAGTGTTGTAAGAAGGGAAAAATAAAACTATTGTACCCTGTTTTATTTTTGGTATTTTATTTATATATATTTTTGGTGCTTTTGAAAAGTAAAATTACTCTATATAATTATTATCATATATACCAAGAGAAGAAAAACAATGACTTTTTTTTGTCTGTTTTAGGCACAAGATTCAAGAGAACTCATTTAAACGAGGTGTTTCTGTAGGTTAATTAGCCTCAGTTTTAATTATGCTTTTAAGGGCTGGTATTATCATGTCAGATTATGAGACTTGTCTTGTTTTTGATGTCAGTTTGGTCTCAGTTTTCCCAGTAGGACTTCAAACTATACAGAAGCTCATGTCATGATTTTTTTCAAAATATAAACGATTATAAAGCTAAATAAAAAGAAATGTGGACTTGTTTGTGTATAGGATACAAGGATAAGATATAGTCTAGGGTCTGACATATCCTTTAGCCTCAACTACCACTATGGCAAGTTTTTAGCCAATCGTCATGTGCACTAGTTAGTGTTAGTGAATGTTAGTTAGCAGTCTAGGCCGGCACCGGTCCTGATATCACATGCACAGAGTTTCTCGCACCCTGCTGCTCTTTTAAAAACATATTCATCCATGTTTGTTTGTCGCTCTCAGGTGTCAATAACCTTAAGCTCTCTTGCTCATCTGAAAAGCATGTGGATATAGGTGCCGCATTATATACTACAGGACAAGCATCTTATTGTGTTTTAATATTACCTACCAGTGTGCTTTGGATTAGCTAAAGCCTTTTACTGTGGTTTATGAATAAAATATAAGAAAGGTTGGATTTTTCTTTTCATACTGAACCATATAGCTCCACTACAATCCATCTTAATTCTATATGCAATTATTGCATTCTGTAAATATTGTATTAAAAAAGTTCTTTTAACAGATATGGGAGATGAAAAATAGAAATCATCTATTTTATATGAAAATAGACTTTTATTGAGCCCAAAACTGTCATGCATCAATCTGAGTGATCATCAACAAACCCAGGCAGTATAAATCAGTGTCCAAAATATAAACTTCACTTCTGAGTCTAGTCTGATCTGGTCTTGATGTCTGTAAGACACATTCACAGTCTCAATATGTGAGACCACGAGCCCGCTTTGCCACAACAAAGAAAGAACTCCTTACAGCTGTGAATTTGACAATCCATCAATTTATCTGTGTTAGTTTCACCACATTATATGAGTAAATGCAACTAAAACTGAAACTAACATTTCTGCTTACTGAAATAAAGCTGAAACAGAGGCCTAAATATTTGTTAAAACACAATGTGAACAATTTAACTCAAAGTAAATAAAAAAAGTAAAAATGAACTAAAGCAGCAACTTAAATTAAATTAAAAATAAATTAAACATAAATATCAATATTGGAAGTGCTGAAAAAACTAAAATGATAAAAATTGCTGCCACCTCAAAATATGAATAAAACTACAATAAAATAAAAAAGTAAAATAATTATGGCATGCAGAGATCCGGTCACAACAGGTTGACAAACTCTTCCTGCAGTGGGCAAATACTTTCTCATGGAGCATATTTGCTTCTGTACATATTCAATTAGTTTTGGGGGTGTTTTTGTTTGTTTGTTTTTTGCTTTTTGATTTATCACCGTGTTACACAACGGCATGTGTAACTGTTTACTGATTCATTCTGTGGGATATTTGCAGAGGATGCTCAATGCTATGTCACAGCACAAGTGCAGTGAGGTTCTCTCAAGCTGTGAGTCATGCTTCTGAAGAACATAATAATGCTGTCTGTAACACGCAGCCCATCCTGTTGAGAGATACTGACATTTTCAGAGCGTTCCGTGATGCTGAAAGTTTTCGGGGTGTGGGAAGGTACTAAAAAAGCAACATTCAGAGATTCGTCTTTAGAAACAAAAGCTTGTGTTTTGAAAACTCTAAAGAGTGAGTACAAACTGGTTTAGGAAAGTAGGGAATGGTACCATTGAGCAATAACAATGATTATTCCTATAGAAGTAAACAAAATCTATAGTTCTTTAAGTTTTGAATTAGTGTTCTGGTTTGATGTCAGATTATGTTTACGTTTATCTTCATAAACGTTTCTGAATTCTTTGGTAGGAACATCTTCTGGTGTCAAAGACTGTTTGCACTCATGTATGATCTTTTGTTCCAGCAGAAACTCAGTTCTTCACTGAATCCAGCAAGAATCAACAGTCAAGAGCACAACTGATGGTACGAGCAGGCCGACCTTGGATGAAGTGGGACACAGATAAAGGTTGAATTGCTGAAAATGTGGAATCTGTATCAGTTTAAGCTGATAAACCAGGTGGGCCAGATGGATCTGGAAATCGAAAAAAAAAAGTTCTTTAAACAAAGCAACAATGTTAATACAAAGTCAAAACTGGATGCTTTGGCATTCTTTGAACAATCCAAACATGTTTTTGTTACCTAACATAATATTTGGAAACATTATGGAAACAATTTTACAACCTAAAATTGTTAGTTGGGAAGTAAGCAAGTTGATGTTCTGGATAATTTTAAACAAACCAGTATAGCAAAAATTTGGCTAATAAGATTCCAGTCTTAGCAGTGTTTGGTGGGGTGCCAGTCTTATCAGATCAGGGCATAGGGAAGGACCAATCTTGTTATGGCATTTGGCAAAAATGGGTGGCAAGTATCCAAACTGGCACTTAAAAGGTGTCATACCCGTGGAGCTGTAATGCAGGCTGTTGTGAGTTTGAGTCAGCTGCTCCAGATGGACTGATTGGGGGAGGCTGGTCACGTTAAGACCTTTCCAACATCTCTCCAATACAGCTAACAGGGCTCTTCTGAGCTCACAGGTTTCTCGTTTGCAGAGGAAAAGGTTATCTCACTGCAGAAGTGTCACTTTCTCTCTTTGTAATCAGCCTGGGAAGTGTGTGTGGGACATTGGATACATGTGAGTAAAGATCCAGGCTGGTGACCAAAAAGTTGCTGGTTTGAATCCCACTGGAACTAAAGATGCTTGTAGGGATATTTTAGCTGTAATTACTGTACTGTAAGTCATGATAGCAAAGGTCTTGGGTTTGATTCCTGTGGATGGATACCCCCTAATAAAATGTATAGCAGGGGTGCATGTTATTTTGAACTTTTGACTGGGAGCGTGTATGTGTATATAAAGTTAAAACAGTAACTTATACAAAGCAAACGTTTTGCATTTCTGTCAAAGTCTAGAACACAGAACAGTTCTATGTTTGTTCTAATATAAAACATTCTAGGTACCCAAGTGTAATTAATGTTAGCCCACTTATATTAAAGCAGATGTGAGATGTCATATCTCCTGGACATTAGCCTCGAAATTAAAATACTGTAATACCCGTGAGAGTGTTATAAATGGTCTCACTTTATAGAGCAAATAAAAGCATTGCTCGGTTTATTTACCTTTAGTTTAAGTCTTAATTTCCGCTGAGTTTTCCCCAGTGTTTTTCTCAATGGAGTGTTTATAAGTATGTGAAATTCCCTGTTGTATGAATCCATTAAAATACAGTCAGGAGTTCTACATGGTTTCTACAGCATTTAATATAACTGTAGAAAAACTGAAAAAGTCTCGCTAAGCTTTATTGTGTTCTTAATTCACGTCAGCTTACAGACAATGCTTCTATGGGTGTGTGAAATATGGAAAACCCTCATTCCTGCGCTGTGTAATGTTTCTATTAATCTTGAAAAGAGCTCGATTATGTTATTATCTGGCCGAGAGCCAGACCTATACGGTACTTTCTTAAAGTCATTTTGCATTGCACTGGCGATGCCTACAGGGGGTTGCCGTATTCTTGACATAACTGTGGTTATTTTAAACGTGCTACAATATGTGCTACATATTTTTTTTTTAACAGATTATTAGTGAAAAAGGTGCTTTACTTTCAGTTAATGTTGATTGTCAACCACCAAAATATTAGTTTTATTTAGCATTTACTTTAGGTGTTCAACCCTGTTACCATAATTTGGGGCATGTCTCAATACAGTTCAGTCCCTGCTTTGTGTGACTCTCCTCAGACTGCTCTCCAAAGCCACGCCTCCTTAAAACACATAAGACAAAAATTATTACATTAAAAACACCATAATAGGTAACATGGCTGCCAATTACAATGTGCCTAATTCAGCCTAAATTAAGCTATCACTCAGCAGAAGCTAGCTGTCTTAAAACTAATCCCAGTTAACAAGGAATGTTCTCAGTACGTTGACTAATGTTCTCTAAAAATTAAAGTTATCAAAAGCAATCTTGCCGTCACATTGGAAAAACAATTTGTAATGTTATATATCATATATATCAGACATTTTTCTTAGGTAGTTGGTGAAACATTTTAAAAATGTTACAGAATTAAAAAAACTTAAAATGTTCTTATAACCAAGCAACAACGTTAATACAATATCTAAAAAGTCTGAACTAAAAGAACTAAAAAAACTTTCAAAATAACATTTTTAAAATTTTTCTTACTCGAACTAATTGTACTAACATTACTGCAAGAACTTTGAGAAAACCTTTAGAGACGTTCTGAGAACGTTCTCTGTTAGCTGGGCCTAGCCAAAGACGTAAGGCTTGCTGATTTATTGCAAACAGGAGGTGGGTGGAGAGGGAGAGCAGGTTATGATGGCATTTGAAAGAAAGAGTGAATTGGAAATGAGGTGATAAAGGTGTTAGGATTTACAGCGTTTAAACGCTGGTCCTGAGAGTGCTTCTACAAATCACCAGCTGGTCTTTGAGAGGGAATTAGAACACAATTTGAATCTTTCTCGTGTGCCCTCTTTTTGACAGGCCTGGCTTTAATTTGTTCCAGGTTGAATCTATCTAGCTTCATTTTGTAGTTATTCTTTTGCCCTCAGCATATGTGTGTGAAATGTCAGAGTTTGACTTTCATTACACATGACCTCACATTACCTGATAAGAATTATTGCAATAAATGCAGCCTTGAGGAGACACTGCTGTAAATTATTATAAATGACAATTTCTTTTACACATTTCTGCATAATGGGTTTTCACTGACAGCTAAGGTTTCTCCTCCCCATTTTTTATTGGTCGGATCAAGAGATAGCTCCGCCCAAAGGGGCACACCATTGGTTGAGCCAGTGTTGCTGTGTTTGACTGGTTTGGATGTCACTGTAGATGTTTTAATGACACTACGGTGCCACAGTGTTTATTTTCTTGGGAACTCAACATGCGAACGCTTTACTAGTTATTGTCTCTGGTGGGGGAAATAATTTTAAGAAGGAAAGAAATCCTAATTTAACACTTTGAATGAAGACACATGCTTAAAACGTCCATTGTGAAATCTAACCTCTGCAAATCTGGTAACCTTGCCTGCCTATGTGATTTGAGAACTCATTGTCATCGATTGTTTTGCCCACGCTCATATGCTAAGCTCTGAAACATTGTCCTTCAGATAACCGTGTTACTGTTTCAACCTCCACATTGACATCTTCTCATTGAGCTGGTCGTTAACCTTACAAGATTATAAAAGTCTTCAAGGACAAATGTTAAAATAAGAAACACCATAGAGACATTCATAGAGTAAGGTGCCCTTTTAATCAATTTCTGGGATTTAAATAGGCTCAAAGTTGCATTGTCTGAAGTTCTCCAGTAAGTTAGAGACCAGGGACGTTTTATTGAAAGTTGCAGGAGTGTTTTATTGCATTATTCTGAGCTGAACAGTGCACATTCAAAACCCTGTGTGACTTTAAAGCTGCAACTAGACAGTGAACTATCCAGCTAACAATTTCAGTAACGTTTCCCTAATGTTTTCATTAAGTAACTAAAAGATGAAAAATGTAATTTTGAAAGTTCAAAACATCCAGATTTTTAGACGTTGTATTAATGTTTTTGCTCGGTTATAAGAACATTATTTAAATGTTTTTAAAATCTGTAATGTTTTTAAAACATCCATTTACATAATATACATAATATTAAACGTTCTACTAATGTTACTGCGAGAACATTTTTGATAACGTTGAAAGAACTTTTAGAGAGCATTAGCTAATCTTCTGAAAACGTTTCATGTTAGCTGGGTAACCTGCTGTACGTGTGTGTGATGCATAAATTAGCATCAGACTTTATCAGCAGCGGGGTGACCCAGTTTTGTCACTTCATACAAGCGAAGATTGTCCTTATCTTCTAATGTCACCCTTCCGTTCAAGGACAGAATTGTGTGCGTATCATCAGTGTTCATTAGCGTAAACCTTAACCAGATGTCACTTCAGGTCTGTTATCTTCACAACTCGACAACTGCTTTATATTAGTTAATTATTCTGAAGACCTGTCATCCGTTATTACAAAGCCATCTCTCTGCGCATCACCGTAACGTGGTTATAGCTGATCCGTGGAATACTCACACCTGGGCCACACTTAGTAAAGAGCTCGGCTGCTTTTTCTGTAATGACTGTGAGCTATAATCATCGAAAAGGGGTTTAAAATTACAAATGATGGGATGAACGAAACGCATTCGTCTTCCGGAGGGAATGTGATTTCCATTCACTTTAGCAATTTTCCATTTTAGAGCCCCCTCGGTTCTCCTTAGATCTCATTTACTGCAGTACTGATGCCCGGACCTTCTTTACAACACATTGTCCTGCCTGTGAAGGAAAAGCAGATATAATTGCTTGCTGAAATGAGAAGGCCGTGGAATTGTCTTTTCACTCTGCAGTATACTATGGCAAATTAAGCCTTATAGAAAATGTTTGCATTTAATTATGAGTCTTTTAAAGCAAAGACCAAAACTTTATCAGATCCTCATTACCAATGAAATCATCACAATGGGCTTCGGTTCCGCTGGACTTCAAGACTCGAAAACACGTCTGCGGTCTGAGGAAAATGACATTCTTAACACTAATATGGTGATTTTGTTCATTTAAACCCAATTTTGTTTAGTGGAGGTGGAAGCTAACAAGTTTAGGTTGTAAGAAGGTTTCCCAGATGTTTTCTTTAAGTAACAAAACGTTAAAACTTTCACAGAATGTTAGCCAACGTTCTGAGAACATTCCCTGTTAGCTGGGTAACTACTGAATTAGATTAGATTGCCATTCAGTAACTCCTAATACAGATAATGGAAACAATAAAGACAGGATAACTTAAAGAAAAGATAACTTATAAGATAATTCTTGCCAGCAAATGTGCAGTTTTATTTCAACTCCCAGTTTGAACTCCCACCAAAAACTCTTGTTGTGCCAGCCAAACTAATCTTAAAACAGAGTGGCAAAAAAATCCTATTTTCATGCTACTAGAACTTGTCGATTAGACAAATGGGTTCTGCCTGAATGAATCCTTTGGAAATGACTGCATTTTAAGGAAATACTCTGAGAACTCTACATATTCTCAATACTACTAACTCTACATATTCTCAATACCTGGTTTGTGTATTCAGCTACAGACCTTGAAAAATTCACTTACTGTTTGAATGTTTGCATTTGTCTGGATGAGTTCAGGTGTTCTGCTCATCATTTATTTATGTCAGAAATTTGACTGAACTAAAATTTACCAAACTGGACTGATTTAACCTGTACAGAGATCTTCAGTGTGGCTATACTCCATCTAAAACTTTTTTAACAGCATTTTCTTTAATTTTTTCATAATTATTATTCATGCAGAATTCATGAGCTCATATTGTGAGATGACGTGAAATATTTGTACCTTTAAAAAATAAAAAAATACTGCCACAACAGTATCGTTTGAAATATTTAGTAAAGGCAAGAATGAATAAGAATAAGTCCTAAGCAGTGAATTGTAAGCAGTATAGTGCCTAATATATAATATTAACTTTACAAATCATGATGTTTTCAAAAACAGCCCATTGATATTTCATGCATGCAGGAAAATAAGTTTAACTAACAAACTAAATTTCTTTTTCATATACTGTACATAAACTGTATGTGTTAATGCTAACAAATACTGTGAAGCTTGTGCACCCCCACAACCAATCAGTTATAGGTTTTAAATGATATAGCAACACTGTATGGTGATATCATTCAGGAAGTAACAAATAACTCAAATAAATAACATTTGGCATGAACAGTTTCAGGCAATTTCTAATGAAGTCCCTCTTCACAAGTTGTTTGATATTGACTTCATTTGATTTCTGGATCTAACTCAATCTTTCTTACTTGCACCCAAGCAGTGGAAAGCCAAACTCCAGCACTGTCTGATGAAGTTTTGATGGAGAAATCTGATTGGATGGCAGTAGACAGGGGTGGTCATGGTGCTTTGGAAACACATCCATCTGGACCGGGTGACTGAACTTTAGTTGACTCGCCGTTATTTGGATGAAACACTTATGCACTGAAGTTGTTCACCATTTGCTCTATGTGGTGAGAGGGTTGCTATGGAAACTGAGCTGACAGGAAATGGGTAATAACAGTAGAGAGAGAGTTTTTACTCTGCCTCCAGTAAGTTTTCAGTAAGTTACAAAAACGTTTTCAGAATATTCAAAATGTTTAGTTTTTTAGATGTTGTGTTACTGTTTGGTTATAAGAACATTATTCAAACATTTTTTTGTAATGCTTTTAAAATGGTCTGAACGTTTCATGCTCAGACATACGTTGTGATTGGTTGATGGCTCTGGCCAGCAGTTCACGGGAAAAAAGATCACATTTCAGTGCTTTATTTGATACATCATTAAAACTTGACCATCATGTCTATGAAAGTCAATGTAAGAATATCAAATAGAAAAAAACAGGTGTATCAAATAAACCATTATATAATTCTACAGGACAATGTGTTAAAATATCTGCTTAAAACATAACTAACATGGACATATTTAAGTATGAAAATAAAACGTAGAAAGTGATAAGAAAGACATCAGCTGTAAGAAACAGAGAGTTGAAAATCGCTGAATTAAATTGTTGTGGTTATGAGTCAGAGAGGTGAATGTTCTACTGTCAAACAATGTCTTATTGCTACTCAATGATTAATCCACACTTTCACAGACGTTAACTGTACATCAAACACAGATGTATGACTGCCTCACTGTGCAAAGATTCGTGAGGAATTATTACTGCAGTCCTGCACAGTGTGTCTGTTTACCTTCTGTACATATGCATATAAAAACCGTTTATGAATGTGAGCGCAGGCAGCCCTTCAGAAAGTTCATAAAGTTCAGTTTGGGGGAAAAACAATCACATTTACTGCAAGTGTAAATCGCACCAGGATGAGTTTGATTGAAGATTCACTGTAAAATGTGCAAATGTGCAGTTTTTACCTCAGGAGGAACTGCGTTTACCTCACCTGGCCTGCCAATGTTACTTTCGTTTGTGTAACCTAATGTCGTCAAGTCCATTCAGTCATTAATTTTCCTGACAAGTGACTGCATAACTGAGAGACTGTCTGAATCCCAAAGCTGGTGTTTTAAGTTGTTTTCTGTAGGATAAAAAAGGTTTGATTTAGTAAATACCTGTGCTGAGAAAGACAGAAATGAAAGGAACAGATGGAAGGAAGGAAGGAAGGAAGGAAATAAACCAACAAAAGGAAGGATAGACAGAAAGAGACAGCATTTGTGAAATAAATAAATACAGTCAATTAAATTTCAACAGTGTTGAAAACATCATTATTTGGGCTACACTGAGTAAGTCTTGAAGCTCAGGTAATTTAAAGACTCTCTGTGACACATAATAATACTTCTGCATAAATCTGAGTTTCTTTCACTGCAGGCTACAACTTCATGAGACACTTGAAGGTTTCATCATCTTGCTTCCAGCCAATTCTTCAGAATGTTCTAGCACTGCTCAGAGTAGCCGGTGATCTGCGTGTTATAGTGAATGTGTTCTTACAGTCTGTAGCATCAGAGTATTGCTGGCCTCAGGACGACACAAACATCTCTTCATCTTTTATGCTTAGACTAGTATCAATTTTTTAGCAGCCGTTTATAATTCCCACTTTGCATTTGAAAAATCTACTGAAAGCCCTAAAACATGAGTTTTAGTTTTCTACGTTTGTTTTTTTTGGCTTTAACCCTTTGGTGGCTGGCATAGCACCCCACACCCTTTATAGAAATATGAGGGCTTATCACAATTAACTTGTCGTTTTTAAATGACATTGAAGGCATTTATTTTAATTGTGCTCTATGGAGCTGCTGTGACCCATTTTCTAAAGTCCCACGTGGGTTTGATCATGAATGGCAGTCGATAAGGATACAGAAAACGATTTCAGTTGCACTGACTGATAATGTTGTGTCTCCATTATGTTTCTATTACAGTATGTTAACAGGAAATGACTGTCCTGGCACCCAAAATGACTTACAGTGCATTCAAGTTATACATTTTATTAGTTCGTAAATGCATACGTGGGAATCGAACCCATGACCATGGTGTTGCTAGCACTATGCTTTTCCCATTATTTAATGCTTTGATTATCACACTACAGTTAATAGTAAAGTTTTTATATTTCAGAAATATTGATTTACATAAAAAAATAATAAAATGTTTAAAGACTGAATATTTGTTATTAAAATAATAGTAGTTAATATTATCTGTGAAAAATTACTTATTTAAATAAGTACCCAGCTAACGGGAACGGTTTTTGAGCATTGGCTAATGTTCCCTAAAAGTTGTTTAAATAACATTAATACAACACCTAAAAACCTGGATGTTTTGAACATTACTAGAACTTTCAAAACAACATTTTTAACGTTTTTGTTACTTAACAAAAACATTAGGGAAACGTTCTTGTAACCTGAAGTTTTAATAAATCAATGCCATTGGCTCATTGTAATAAAGATCTGTTAAGTCATGTTATGGGGAAATTCCATTTCAGGGTCCAGTGACCTCAGAAGAGGCCGTGCAATACAGTCCACTCCTAAAATCTGTCAGTGGAATCAATTTCCTCTTTTCAATAACTGCACGTGTTTGACATCAGTTTCAGTCCGTGTTATCTTTGAAGCATTGCTCTTAATCTCTAAAAACACGCTGGTTGCACTTTGCAACAACGTGAACGAAAACAAGAGAACAACAGTATTAAAATGTCAAAGAATTATTACTAAACACTTGTAACTCTGGAACACTTGTAGCTTTGTAAACGCTATATTCATTCTCATCCAATTTACAAAGTAGCAACACTTTGGCAAAGGCTTGTTTAGCCTTTACGGGGATGAAAACTGAATTTATTTGACATCTAAAAGGGCAAATGTCACCTCAGCTTCTGTAGTGTAAAGAAGCAGAACATATTTTTGTCAAAACTTTCCATTCTGTAATTGTCTCAAATAAATGTCAAATAAATGAAAAGAAAAGACTATTGTAAGAGACACGGATATATATTCCTTTAGATGTCAGATTCTCATTTCCAGGCATATTTCAATGAATCTCTTCTGTCAGGGTAGACTTCTCCACAACTGCTGGCTGTTAGAAACCTTCTGAGTGATGATTCAGACGAGACAATGAAATAAATCACAGACGGAAAATTATTCCTGCATTTGTACTAAGAAACATGGAGAAGATCGGAAGCCTTTAAAAGTTTGGCTTTCTCATTTTGTCACCTTAACAGGGACCCTTTAAAAACGTGACAGTTGATTGGCTTGGGTTGAACGTATACAAACAATATCAGGTTTTAAAGTGGTGCAGTTTTTGATGGGATGAACTGTGTATGGCTTTCCGGCTAACAGGCTTTCAGGTTGTAAGTACATTTCCCAAATGTTTCCATTAAGTAACAAAAACGATAAAATGTTATTTTGAATGTCAGTGGAATGTTCAAATCGTCCAGTTTGTTACTTTTTGTTACTTAATGGAAATATTAGGGAAACGTTCTTACAACCTAAAATTATTAGCTGGGTGTTTATTATGGCTCTCTCAAGTCAACCTATGGCTCCATTTCAGAGCATGTTCCACTGTCAATAACTACACAGTACGATCTGTTTTCCTCAAGCGATTCAATTTCCTTGTGCCCTTAGAAGAGTGCTCCTCGCACTGATGTATGCCCCTGTCGACAGCAAATCTAATCGAGTGCTGTCTTGGGTATATCCACAGCATGCTTGTTGGCTGTTTGCTAAAACAGCATATGGAGTATGTTTAAACTGAGTACTGCCTTCCATCAGCTGTTGGGAGTCAAGCATGCTGAGCCTGGAGTATTACACACACAGATGAGATAATGCTTTTCAAGACTTTTAAAGTGGTCATGTCATAATGTTCATTAATCATTTCATTTTTTTCCCCTTGAGGTGCGTCCACTGATAATTCTTGTGAAGGTGTTTGGCACAAAAAACTGTCATAATGTTTGTTTAGATCACGATTTTCCATCTTCTCTGCCTCTAATTAAACGGGCAGATTTTGCCGACTGTGCCTTTAAAATTACACGTAAACATTTTCTGTTAGTACATTGAGCTTTTTTCTTGTGTGATCTACAGATTTCAGATGAAGGTTCTAGATATTTACAGCCAGTTTAGGGTTTATAAACCATTATGGCGCCTCCACACCAATACATGAAGTGTTTCGTATGTTATTTGAAGATATCTTCAAATGATGTTACCATGACACGGATGGCAACTGGTTCAAAGGTTTTCTCTACATGTAATTTTCAATGGTAACTCTTATACAGGTATATGTTTTCTTCATGCCCCCCAGGCCACAACAATACAGACTTTCAATGCACTTTCTCTGAACTTCTCTGGCGTGATTTATGTTTACGAATAAAAATATTGAAGTTTCGAAACATCTTGTCTGGCAAGGAATTCTAGCCTCACACTACACACATAAATCAATCAACTTAGAGCACAAATTACTTAAACAGTTCAAACCAAGCTGGCGGTTTTCCTGGACGGTTTTCCTGATGTCCTGCGGTTAGAACAGGTGTATTGTTTTGACGAATCTGCCTCTTTGAAGTTAAAGCCAAATCAAAGCTTGCCTCCATGTCACTGTTTCCATTAACAGATCAACGGGTTAATTACAAACAAGACTGAGACAACAAAACGTTCACAATTTGTTGGAAAAAAAGTGGAATATGCAAATGACGTTGAGGAGAATTGAAATATATTAATTTTATAATATTTTCATCTTTTCATCTGTTTCTGAGCAGATTTATGAGAGAAATGCACATGCTCAAGCAGTGTTTGACTTAACATCTCTTTGAACACATCCATTGGAATTGATTCATGACATTTTTACCATGAGAGGCAAACAGCAGTCGTCTCTCTGAAGCTGACATGCTTTCTTCATGAATCATGTGATCAATGGCACCGATCGGCACGTGGATCAATAACAGTTCAGAGCTTCAACTGCTATTGACCAAACAACAGCTGGAACAGATGAAGATTTCATGCTATGGCTCTTCATGCTCTAGATGTCAATAAATAGTGTGAGAGACATGCGGTCTCCTGTCTGTCATCATTTTGTTCTCTTAAAGGTGCACCAACTCATGTTTTGTTCATTTAAAATGGTTCACCCCTAATAAATAAAAAAACTTTAATATATTTGCATATGTAGTAGTAGCACTGCATCTTGTGCTATATATTATAAACTTGTCCGTCTGTAATGTCTGAGATAAATGCTCTTTTTGATGTCCTTCTGTACTCAGCAGTTTTACATTTGTAATCAAACAATTCAAGTGTTTAAAGTTCTCACGATTGGTTTTTTTTTTATATAGTTTGACTTCAACATGTAGATATAACAACTCCTTTTTATATAAAGCTCAATCTATGTTTAATTCTGATATTGAGTTAATATAGTTAAAACGTATTATTTTTTATTTTATAGTATGATTCATTTTAGTTTAAATTGTTACATTTAGTTTCAATTGTGCATAAGTAGTTTTGTCCAGTCTATTGCAGGGCCTAACCTGGCTTGGACCGGAACCTTCTTGCTGTGAGGCAACAGTGATACCAACTGGTTTTAGTTAGTGCCTCTGGTTTAAGTTAGTTCTCTCATATTAGCCAATGAGAAAATAGCTTTAGCTGTGATGAAGTAACTGTCAGGGTTTTAAACCCATCTGTGCTGATAAAAGAACAGGCCATTAGAATGTATCCCATAATGCCCAGAGTTTGAGGCTGCTGTGCATTATATCAGTTATCTGTGCTGCAGTATGTATGTTATCATGCTGCTCAGTTTATATTTATAAATGTATGCATTTGGCAGAAGCTTTTATCCAAGGAAGCTTACAGGGCATTTTAGAGTGATACATTATATCAGTCTGTGTGTTTACTGAGGAATCGAACCCGTGACCCGGCTGCTCTATGGCGCCACACGCTACCAGCTGAGCTTCTGTTTATACATGATTGCTGTAATTTATATCAACACTATATGTATATAATGAATTATACATAAACATGCACTGTTAACAACAATAAGTAGTGCACTATATACCCAACCACCAGAGAACGTTCTCGGAATGTTAGCTGATATTCTCTAAAATAAAAAAAATGAATACGGTAATGTTAGTAGAACACATTTGTAATGTTATATATCATATATATATAAAATGTTAGTCTTGTTGGTGGAACATTTAAAAAAGTTACAGAATTTAAAAATGTTTAAAAAGCATAACCAACAATAACAATAATACAGCGTCTAAGAAACTGAATGTTTTAAATGTTTACAGTTTTGTTACATTACATTAGTTAAAGTTCTGTTAATTTTGTTTTGTTTTTGTTACATTTATGAAAATGTTTGGGAAATGTTCTTTCAACCTAAAATTAGCTGGTTAGCTAGTTAGCTGGTGATAGGGGACATCCTGGTGTGATCACCGTTGCACATACGCACACGCTGGTCGGCTTCCTCGCCAGACCTCATTGTGAATTCAAAACACACACTTACAAAGTTACAATCACCACAAAAGGAACAGAGAGAGCTGATGTAGCGGCTACACACACTTAATGGAAACTGCAAGCTTTGTCATATCTAAAGATAACAACTGATCTGATGTCAGCTGAAGACAATGGGCGCTCATTAATCTTAGTGACAGGAGGTGGAGACAATATGTTCGGGCCTGGGCGACTTGAATCATGTAGCATAAGTGTTGAGCTGCCGCAGAATGTTGATGTAGTCTGGCAACTTCTTTATTGTGAGCAGTGAGACGGTTTGTTATTTAGAGGGAGTTTCTAAAGGACTTTAAATTAGGAGATGCGGATAAAGGAGAGAGTCTGATATTATACAGGGTGGATGTGTTGTGCTCATCTCACGCTGAATTCATGTTTGAGCTCATATTAGATATTAAGTGTTGAATGGATGGTAAGGTAATGCAGAAATCAATTAGAAATGAGTCTAATCACATGGCAGAGGGCAGAAGTTATATAACCACCGTGCGTTACATCCATGTGATATTGGAATCATAAGACTGTAGTTGTTGTCTGGTCTTTTTCTGTTAATGAGATGGAGGGATTTGCAATGAAATGTCTTGGGATTTTATTTATGTAATTAATAATAATCTGCACACAATAAAATGTGGGTATAGTCTTCGAGCAGAGCGCTGGGGACATCCAGCAGAAGAAAGATATATTTTGATTACATATTGCTTTTAATAGGAAACATTGTCCAATATAGATTTCCAAACGTTCTTTGTCGTTAACTGTAATAATCAAGCATTTAAATATGTTGCCACTGTACTGTATACATGAATATATATACTTTGAATATATATATACATGAATATATATACTGTGTTTATTTTGTGGTACTCATGAAGATCATGAAGTCAGTTCTTATATACGTTTGTGGTAAGTGTAAGTTTTGTGGTTGAGTATTGTGAGGATTTTAAAGTCAAAATTCAGAGGCATGAACAGGCGTTCATGTAAATTCAATCATCTGATGTCCACCTCACTATCAGATATCACCAGTGTGAAAAACGACACAAATCCAGTGACGTACAGAGTCTCTGCACACGACACACAGTTTCATCAAGAAGAGAGACTCAGTGGTAAACGTACTGCAGCAGAGCACAGTGTGTTTCCGGTGTGTGTCAGCTCTCCAGAAACCAGCAGTTTCTCATTTTTGTATCCTTCTTTTAGGCTGCATGCTGCTATTGTGAGTCTGGACGTGGGCCAGTGGCAGGAAAGCCCACGGCAGTGATGTTTGGAGAGAGGCGGGGAATCTGTCACACTTACTAACTGTCTTGTAATTTTCTTTTGATCCCATAATCTTGATTAGAACAATCACATAAAGGAAGATGTTATAACAGATCACATGTGTGTACATCACAGAAATAATTACAACATTTGCTGGTGTTCCAACGTTCCAATATTATATCATTTGCTGTGTTCCAATGTTTCCCTATTTTTTCCTGACTGCCGCATGATGCGTTCACGTTTCCATGACGATCAGAAGACGTGCGTGAAGGCGAGTCATTCATGTTCTCTGAGGGAACTACCAAAAGCTAATTTATCTTTATCTATCAGTAATGATTAAATACGCTTGTAAGAATGTTCCCCTAACGTTTACGTTAAGTAACAAAACTGTGTTGAATGTTCTAGGAACATTCATAAGGACTTTCTTGAAGCAGATCAGTCTGGACCCGCAACAACCGGCTACTGTGTTTCAAACATCAGCTGGGCTACTTTAATCTAGCAAGACTTTTTATTTCTAAACGTACTGCCTCACCTGCCTGTAGATCTTTACAGCACAAAGAATAATTCAACTCTCATCTTTTTTCTGAGAAATGGGAATTCTATTGTTGTCACATTTCTGCAAAACTTCTGCCTCTCAATGGTGCTGGTGAGGAACTTTTAATGAACAGACAGAACGATCTGCTGCTCTAATAATGTGTGAGAACTGTCTGGATGTGTCATGTGTCAGAGAGTCAAATGAAGAATGGAAGAACAATTCTCCACACTGAAGCTACTTCCCAGCCAACAAATTTACGTCGTAAGAACGTTTCTTTAACGTTTCCATTCAGTAACAAAATTTAAAATGTTATTTTAAAAATTCTACGAATATAGGACTCAATCTGCAACCTGTGACTTCTGTCTGTCTGTCGCCATCTTTGTTTAAAACATAAAATTGCATTTACTTTACCAGCTTTGCTTACATACATTACAGTCAAATGAAGTCAAACTAACATTTCCCATAAATCAGACCGACAGCTCAAATTATAAAGTTTGATTTTAAATTGATCTGTTATATACTTGCCTAATAACTGATTTATATTTATTTCTAATCAAAAAAAGTTATAAATCTCTTCTCATGTTAACTGGTTTTTGAGGGTTTAATAAGACGTTCTCTTAAAACCAAACATTACACGACATACGTCAGACGGGTTTCTCAGGCCTGAGGCCTACGTGACACAGACCCAAGAGAGGTTTGTTTTCCTTCACTCTCATAACATCTTCTGTCCTTCATTTAATATCGGGAACATCATTCCATTCCTCCAGCAGAAGTCTGGCTTAGTCACTCTGCTTGATTTGACTTCATTTTTTTCTTCTGTCCTTTTTTCCTCCAACTCGTCCCCTAATAAGACACGTTCCACTTTTGAAGGTCTCATTTCACTGATAAAGTCGCACTCCTAGAAGACTTTGACATCATCTGTGTGCAGATAGCTGACACGTATCTCTGCTTTTCTTCAGTGTCGTTCTCTCCTTCTCGCTTTAAAAACCAGCTTTAATCAGTGAATATCCTGCAACTGTTCCACTCCCAATCTGATGCATTTCTGCCTCCATTTTTCAGAACAAAATTGATTCATCAGGAAAAATGAAAAGAAAAATCTTGTGATATCTGAATGAGAGAATATAAAAGTGATGACGAAAAAGCACATCCAAGTCACTAAAATTATATAACATAATACAATAATAGCTGAAATTGTCAAAGAGATACAATACAGTAGAAGAAATACTGGTATGATTTAAAACAGTATTACTTTAATATTTGCATGATTGTATAAAAGATCATTTTAATGTGGGGAAATAGTGTAGAATATATGTACAGGATAAATGTGTATCTTTATAAATTTTGTGATGAAACATTGTGATGGTGTGATGAGTGAATTTTGACCTGAGCGTGTTCACACACGTCTCTGCTGTACATCTTTCACCAGAGGACTGTTACATCCTCCTTTTCTGTGTAATTAAGAGTGTGATTACACTGATGGATTAGATGTTGTTTAGATTGACAGTCTGAGCCCTCTGGTCAAAGTCCTCAGAGAATTAAAGAACTTCATACACACGTGCCAGAACTGCCTCTCTGGGGCTTCATCCTATTAGGAGACGGTGAAGAGGAGTACACCTCTGAGAATTACACTGGATGATTCTGTGTGTGTGTGTCCCAGATTATGCGGCTTCATCTCTATCTTTAGACTGATGTCTGTATCCTTTGACTTCTGCTCTAAATCAAATCAGCTAACCACTTTAGGTTGTAAGAACATTTTCCTAACGTTTCTATTAAGTGATAAAAATGATAACGTTATTTTAAACGTTCTTGGAAACGTTTGAAATATCCAGTTTTTAGACGTCATTGCTTGTTTCCAAGAATGTAAGAATAACAATTTTGAAGTATAGAAATGTAACATTAAAAATATTCTGCTAACGTTGGTGCAAGGATGCTTTCTGGTAACTTAAGAGAACCTTTAGAGAACAATAGCCAATGCTGATCCTCTTTACTGAGGCCCAACCAGAACTAACCAGTGACAGGCAAAGATAAGCTCTTTTAAACTCAAAGGTCAAACCAAATCTAAGTCACAGGGAAGATGAAATATTATACACATAAATAAACACATACATAAACTCAACAA
>JAZGTK010005988.1:0-21501 GCA_036877625.1 Ambastaia sidthimunki
AGAGAGGGAGCCAGCAGTTTAAAACACAATCATTGGCCTTTCATTTGTTCAGTCCTCCACAATTCTTGAGACTTCTGGCAGCCAATTGCTTCTGCCTGCCAGCTGGCACCTGACTGAGAGCTGAAATCAACCTTTTCAGGTTATATATGCCTGAACGCAATTGATTTGTCAAGCAACAAATCATTTCAGAGCACCAGAACAAAAAGGTAACAATGCTTGGAAGAATTATTCTTGTGCCATAAATGAAATATGTAATTTATGCTGTAAGCGGTTTTCAAGGTTGGACCTCTCTGGCATTTTGTATCATTTTTTTCTGCTTTGGATTCATGAATTTCTTTGAAGTTACCCTTAAACAAGCAGATTTTTGCTCAGCAATGTTCTTGATAAATTGACTGAAATCTGCTTTTATCTTTTGATAGTGATTCAAGAAATGATCATTTTATCCGTCAAAAATGTTGGCACTTTGATTTCTTGTGATTTCTTAAACCACTGATTAAAACTCAAAAAATAAGGAAAAATAAGGACACAGAGAATGAGATAAAAGCGAAGTTATTTCATGCAGACCTGTCAAATAAGCTCTACATGTCTATCAAAAAACGTGTATAATTGCACATAACACTGCAGTAAGCATCTAATAAAAATCTAATAATTATAATTTATTTTAATAATTTAATCATTTATAATTAATGGGTTCTAAAATCCAAATCATCATTTGGTAATAATGATAAATGACAAAGTGAATAAAGGGAACTGATACCAGAAGCAAATGATAATCACATTTTGTAGGGAGCATTTTTCCATATCAAGAACATTTTTTCTACCAGTAGCCGTGAATCACTAGCACTGCAACATGTGTCACCTTGAAATTATTAAACAGGAATAGATGCAGCTTCAGGCTAGTGTATCAGATCTGTCCTCAGGTCAACACTAATGTATGATAATGTTGAACTCTAATGCAAAGTACAGTGCATCTTGTCAGTCTGATTTATAGCATCTTTAACCAATAAAAGCATGCTGGTATAATACTGCTAGATTATACCCAACAGGATTCAAGTCATTTGGTTTATATGGAAAAATTACAATGTGATAAAGATAAATGCCACTACTTTTATTGCTTATATTTAAAGCAAATCTCTAACCCTAAGAAATGAATCGTTTAACTGATCCTTTAGTGTCATCCTCAGATGATAATCACAAGGACAGTCTGCAGCGTGCCCATCTGATGTATATTGTACAAAAACTAGCAGCTGCCTCAATGTCAGCTTTCATAAATAAGCTACCAAAGATACAACCGTGTTTAAACTGTAAAGCATAAATTGAAGCGCTTCCAGGATCATTGACTTTTATTAGGACAAATTTATCCAAAGAGATTTACAAATGAGGATCACAAAGCAATTAATCCTAAAGAAAAAATAACGTGCGAAGCACTGTGATTCTAAGAAGTCTTCTAAAAAGTTCTAAGATTGTTCGGAGGAGAACAGATGAAAGTAAGAAAAACTGAAAGTACATAGAAATAAGAAAAGATAAATCTACATTGTGGCTTGAAGGCCTGATTTGCTACTTACCTATAATGTAAAACTGCTTGGATGTAGAAAATGAAATATGAGCCATAACTTATCCAAACATGTCACATTTTTCCATTACATCTTTATTAAGTCCTTCCATAAATTCTAGTTTTGTAAAGTTCACTCTGTTCAGTTCATGTTGTAAGATGCTAATTTGATCCTGTGGTTATGAAGCCTTTTTAATTAGAATTTATCATAAGTTTTACCTGTCTGTGGTTGTATTTTCTTTGGAAATATTGTCACAGATATAACTATATTTACAATACGGCACAGCCTTGCTTATTTTACGGTTACCACATATTAAAATATTATATAGGACACAAACTTTTTTTATTAACCAAAATGATTCAATGCTATATGAAGATATAGTATATAAGATATAGTTCACGTTTTTGTGCATGTGGTGCGTTTCCATTATTTTTCTCACCATGTTAAGAGCAGATTGACTTCATGTGAGTACAAGAATGTATAAAGAATAACTTTAAATCTGCATAAAGCACAAAGACATCTATTGACTAATAAGCGTGATGTTATAGTGTTTAAATCTTTCTGCATGTGATTTATAACATCTTCCCTATACAATGATATGTACTGTTGATTGAGGACCATTGTGTCACATGACCAACGAGACAAACAAACAGTCACTCTGAATGACGTCAAACCACAGGCTGTACAAGAACATGAAGCAGAACACAGACGTTTTCTCATGCCATGGATTACACAGCCTCCACTGATGACCCTTTAGTGTCCAAGGGTGATACATCATCAAAAGCAAACGGAATGTACCAACTGATCAAAAAATGCCATGCAGCTCCGAAGCAATAAACAACAAGACAGCTAATTGAAAAATTCAAAGCATTTTGCTTTAAAACAATTAAATTTAAAAATTTTAATTAATTTAAATGAAAAATCTTGATCACTAGAAATTCTGCTTTAAATCTAATATCCAAAAGGTGACAGTGACTCACCAACATAGCAAATAAGAAACTAATTAAGTAGTAAAGGTCTTACTATTTTTATTGGGTTTTCTGAAATGTGTGACGTTTAGAACATTCTCCCTAGTGTGACTTTAAATATCACCTTCTGATTTAAAAGGTTGTCAATGGTAAACTTTAATATTTTGATGCTTAGACCATGTGTGCTATCTTCAAGACCATCAGCATTTTAGAGTATGCCTACTGTAAACACTACACAGATTTGTCCAATCAAATGCTCTAGATTTAAAATGTCCTGATCTTCAGAAGTGTGGATCAATCAAAATAAAATGTGATCTTTTTTTTTGTTAACAACTGTTTATAAAAAAATTTTCCCTGTGAACAGTGATATAAAACAAAAAGCATCTGTGCAAATTTAGAACCCACCCCAACCCTGGTATACTTACTTTAAAAACAGAAAAAAGTATACCTTAAAAATAGATACACAGATAAGTAAATAATAATAAAAAAACAAATGATGACATAATGATAACAATAATAAACAACAAAATATTTTTACAAAGATTTTAGAAAAGATGACACAACATTAAAAGCTGAATGCCATGAATTGACAGTTTTTACATTAGATCCATGTATACGTGAAGTTGAGAGTTCCACTGAGATAATGTCCAACAAGTACACAGTGCAGGTTCATCTGTCCATTGTGTGAGGAGGATTCCAACAACTGACTAGCTATTTTTTTGCTGCTGTGAAAGCGGTTAACAGTAAACATCTTTGTTGGATGGACAAGGTGGGGTCCCAAAAGTCGTTCATAAAAAATGGCGTGGAGTCATTATATCTTAGTACCCAACAAATACGGTAGGTCCTGTAAGAGCGGAGTCCAAAAAGGTGAGAGAAATGCAAAAACATGCCCAAAGATCCTTGTGAACAGAGATTACATTTAGGAGAAGACAACAGATTCATATAAAAACGTTTCATTGGAGTCAAGTAAACCATATGCAGCAACTTCCAATGAATCATCTGGTGAACTTAAACATACCCCATACCTGATCTGAAAATAAAACATGCACGTCTTCGTTAAGATCCTCAGCCCAGACAGTTGTAATAGATAAAGGTTTGTATGAATGCTCAAGAAGAAAGAGATAGATAATTGAAGCAGAGGAGGGAGATTCCTCAGAAGGAAGGATTACTTTGCGCAAAGGGTGAATAGGCAGTTGAGAGTTCCAAGGCACCCCGTGTGCCAGTAGGGCCGACCTAATGCGCAAATACATTAAAAAGAGGTGGCTGGCAGATTATATTGAGTTTTAAGATTCTGTAAGGATTTTAAACCAATATCATCATAGATATCTCCCAGAGTGTTTACTTTATTATGAGTCCATTGCGGACAATGAAATGTAGTATTGCCTGAAAAAAGATTATTATTATGGAATATTATTATGGAGATTTACATTGCCTAACTGGAACCCCTGAAAAAACATGCTTCAATTTATATGGATAAACAATAGATTCCTCAATTGCTCTCCAAGACACATAAGTATCAGGATCAAACCAGGCTGATAAAGGGTGGAGGCAAAAAGCTTGAGCGTACAGTCTAAAATTGGGGGAAAAAAATGTGATCTTAAAGTCCAGCTTTAAAATAAAATCAATGCAGATCTTAGATGTAATAGTATTTTTTTCTGCAATTTATTTTAATATAGCATTTTCATTTAAATAACAGCTATACATTTATGCATTCATTTTCTCATCAGGACTAGTGAAGAATTAAATTATGCTTTAAAATAATTGAGAGAGAGAGAGAGAGAGAGAGAGAGAGAGAGAAAGAGAGAGAGATCACAGCTGCTGTATTGCTAGAGGCTGGTGGCAACACTGCCAATCTCTGGAATGTGGAAGCACAATCTCTGGAGGGTCACACACCAACACTGTGCTGCATGTGGCCCAATTCACCCCCAGAATCTGACATTTCACACACTGCATGTCACCACAGTGCACACCCAACTAACTTTGTTCAAATTAAAACCAGAACCCATTAACCAATACAGTTTAAATTAGTTCCTATTAACAGACAACTGTTCACTTTTATAGGAGTAGTCTTTGAAAAGCATATCTGGGTAAGGCAGTTTGCTTATGGCACAACACTGACAGAGCAGAATTGAGAGCTCATATCTGTCCAGTACCTGCAGACCTGAAACTGCCGTGTGTGTTCCAGGACCACACATTATCATGGGGGCTGAATTTCCTTTATTTAAGGATAGTGAGGGGTGAAATATTGATCCCCTTATTTTTGTTTTCCTGAAAATCACAAATATATAGCTCCATACTCTGTTTCCTGTTTTACAAGCAAAAGTACCAAGGCCGGTTTTTGCTGTAAAGATGATTAAAACATGTTAGATTTGAAAAAAATTGTGAAATTTCTGCTGGCAGAAAAGAGGTGACACTGAGCTCCTAAATAATCAATAATATCAATAACCTCTAATACCACTTATTAGATAAATAACAGAGAACTTAGAAAGATAAATGACAGGGAAAATAAACACCTATTTCTGCATAAAATTTACTGTTACTGCTCCTCTTTTTTTAATTCTCCCTTGTTTACTCTTTATCTGGCCTTTTTTTGTGGCATAATGACTCAGCTAACTTGAAGCAAAGGATATTGTTGGACAAGGAAAGCTATTTAAATGCACCTCTTGTTTTACTCAAAATTCATCCTGGGTCTAGAAGAAAATTATAGTCTCAAATTAAATGAAGCCACAGAAACAAGATGAAAAACAGCTTCACTGTGTTCAGTCTATTCCACTGATAGCTAATTTGCTAAACTGACATTGGCATGTTAATTTTTATATCCTCAATATTATTTGTTATGATGGTACTGCATTTGTACTGCTTTCATATCTATTGTGAAATTGAGTTGCCAAAAATCAAACCCAAACTCAGCTAAAACAAGGAAGAAAATAAAACAATAAGCCACAAGAATTCCTGTGATTTAACCTAGTTTTAGAAGTGGTTTTACGCACATTTTACTAGTCACTCTTAAAAAAAAGGTGAAAATAATACTAAAAACAAAACAAGAAAAATATAGTTAATAAGCATAATCAGTTGTGAATCAGTTGTGTGCTGTAACATACACAGTAGAAAGTAAAAACTGACATTTGGGACACTGCTGGGTGCAGTGGCGCCCATCACAACCCTTTTACTCTGCATCAAACATTTACGGTATACCACTGGCAGTGAACAGCAAGACAACTTACTGTGTTTTGGAACACTGGCATTAAATGCACACAAGTATGTTGCTTGGTAACTGTAAATAGCTTACAATTAAAGTCCTGTATGTTGCTAAGCAAATGCAGCAAAAAAATAACTAGCAGGTAAATGGATATATTAGCTCTAGATTAAATATAGCCTCATGTTTAAAACTGGACACTGGTTTGCATAAGCAGTGTAATGATACTGTTAAATGTCTCAAATTAAGAGAAGACAATAATAAATAATAAAAAAACATTCAACATCACATTTTAAGCTAAAACTGATCGTTTCGATCTGATGCCTTGGGCTATTTTACAAAACTCCTCCCCTGCTGAGTTTATACCATTAACTCCCACACAACTAACTTTGCGTCATCACTGAAAATTAATCAGGGCTTTCCAATTCTTAGGGTGAGCTGAAAGACAAACAAATTAACACTACTCAACTTGTCCTTAACCTGTTTTGCCTTAATTATCATCTATTATTTTTCAATCTTGAAATGATTGTGTGGATGAGCAACTAGCCATAATTAAATCAGGACCACAGTATTTATAATTAAGTGGCATTTTGGAAGCATTCAGATAATTGAAACTGATTTTGAAGAGGAACGGAGGAGGATAAACACGCCTCATATTTTATGTGTTGGGGCACTGGAGATATCCTTTAGCTCTCTCTCCTGCCTTACCATATTCCGTTTAAACATATTCCAGCCTCCGATTGCATTTCCCTGGACAAACTCCACATCTCAGAGAAGATTAATTAGAACAGCACAGCAGTCTCTGCCTTGTGCTTCTCAGCCATCCTTTAGATTTACTGTATTCGCAAACCTTACAGTAAAGAAACGAGATGGTGATTAAAAAACAAAAACAGTGTTACCGTTTCGCTAATGAATGTTCCCCTAGTAACACTGAGAAAAGTTGTAATGTAGCTAAAAGTGAAACTGGTGATGTAGATTAGACATACAGCAAATGGGCTTGATTAAAAAGATCTTAATTATCCAAACAATTACAGATATACAACTGCAACAAGAGGCATTCCAACTACAAAACATTTTTTTCCCTTTTAGCTTTTCTTTATAAATAATCAACAACGAAGCATAAATAAAACCAGCGGTCAATGAATTCTTATGAATCAGCTATTCTTAATAAACCAGATAGACAAGTGCTCATCACAGATCAATATCTACAGCTGTGTCACAAGGTTACTTTGAACAATTCTAAATCAGTATTTAGCATTATAAGAACCAAGGCATATGCCAGCTCCATAAACAATAACACAACATGTATCTTTAAACAGCATATTTCTGTTGCAAGGTTTGCTTAGCTTCAGCCACTGGTGAACGGTTACCACAGAAACGGGTGCCAAATAATTCAGTAGGTCTATGTCAGGGGTCACAGCTCCAGGGTCTGAACCTGAACGACACAACTAGTGCGAGACGTGATAACATGCAACCACACACACACACAAAACCATGTGTTGTTTTTGCAGAAGATCAGTGGTGCATTGTTAGCAGAATCAACACAAGTCTTATAAATCTGCTCATTTGTGCCACACTTGTTTCTGTAAGCTCCATGAGGTCGATAGGAGGCGGATATTTTTATTTACTTAGTCTTACATAAATTACTCTGCTGACATGCCTGTTTGCTGAGGTTAACTGCTGACTGACATAGACAACTTCCAATTAATCTGATTTAATTAATTGAAAACTTAATCAAGTGACTAGTCTTGTTTTATAATAAACCCAAAGGTTTCTTGTCACAATTTTCTACTATCAGGAACCTTTGTAGTTGGCAGATGTACCAGCCTTACAAATCAGTGTCAATCAGCAACTTGCAGCGACAGACATACATTTTTTGATTGTGATTATTACCTCAGCAGATACCACTAAGAAATCATTGTCATCAGTAGAGCCATCTGATGATTAAGTGCCCTGTGAGGCTACGCCACTGAGTCACAACCTCCATCCTAACAGTTCATTTGGCGAGAAAATTGAAATGTAATCCACTGGAGACCTCTTTCCCCCAGCAACCTCAAAAATCATTCTGGTCTGCACCACTCTGGACAGAAATACAGAATTAATCCCATAAAT
Organism: Ambastaia sidthimunki; assembly: GCA_036877625.1. Taxonomy (NCBI): domain Eukaryota; kingdom Metazoa; phylum Chordata; class Actinopteri; order Cypriniformes; family Botiidae; genus Ambastaia; species Ambastaia sidthimunki. The sequence continues at coordinate 7,830 of JAZGTK010005988.1, forward strand.
CAAGCATCTCCCTTAGTGAGTGCAATGCTTTGAACAAAAGTTGTACAATGGTCCCACTTATATCCATCAGAAGAACACAGCAGATGTTCTGTGTAATACACTGAGCTATTCAACATGTATTGGAATTCAGTTCATGAACTGCAGTGAATAACGTTAAATATGCATCTCCTACAGATTTGTGCTCCTGTGCGTTTTGTGAACAGGTATGATTTTGGTGAAAATCAGGTATGAATTATCATCAGGTCTGTAATCTGACGCTTGATGGTCGTGGTAAGGTACCTTATCAGACTTCTAATGGGGTCACTTGATAATTATTTGAATAATTAGAGCCGACTGCCCCCTCTGCCAGAAATATAAAAATGTTTGATGCTGATTGAAGTGCATCTGTGCTGGAACTATCTGCAGCAAACACCTTAGCTCCTGATTTGAATTTCAGTCAAGCTAATGGGGACACGGGATTGTTGATTAGACCATCTGAGAGCAGCTTTCAATTGCTGTCAAATGTAATATCTGCATGAATGTACTGTATGAATCTGTAACCAGTGCCAGTTCCATTACATCCAAAACCAGCTGAGAGCATCCTGCTGAAACTGATCTACCTGCAGAAACAGGGTGATTTACATTTAAAAGGAAAATAGTGTGACCTGAAAACACAGTAACATTTCTTACTACATTGTTAGTTTACAGGGATTAGAATCAGTCGAATGAAATACTCTGCGGTTTTATCTCCATCACGGCACAGCTTCAGATTTTCTATGTATCATACTGATAGAACTACTGTATGATGTGATGTTCTCCGGGCTGATGTGCTGTCAGAGCTTGTGGTATTGTCTCTTTTAGTCATTCATCAGAGCCATTGCTCAGTGATGGATAGTATTCTCTTTGTTTGGAAGAGAGGCACCAGCTGTTCTCACACTCAAACACTTTCTCCATTTACCTTCATGCCCTATCACCCACATACATCTGCCAACAATAAACTAGCCAAAGGTCTTAGAGGAGAAAGACAGAGAATAACATAGAGGGGCGTTCAGATGGTATTTCTGTTTTATTTTTTGTAGCGTGGCCCATGCAGAAATAACATGAAGCCTGAGACCAGAGGATATGTAGTCTTTTCATGCAACAGTGAGAGCATAGACTCAGAATACCAATTACATCCAGGGTTTTAACTGAATCGTTAAATATGTTACCTACTGCAGACAGCTGAACTCCATCATCCACTGGTTTGTAAGCAAAGGCACTGAGGCAGATATGATGATGCCTGTAGGGAATAGGGATGCTGACAGCGGAGATGAGAGGATGCTGAAGCCAAGCTAATAAATACACCAGAGATGCACTTTAAAAAGCACGTGTTTAAATAGAAGCGTCGTGACGTCTGGCTCTCTTAAACACTGTTGATTCCGTCACAGAACAACCGGATATCGTTATGTTAACGGTAATCCGATGTTTAAACGAAATCCTGTTTTCAATTCTCCATTAGGCTATACAAAATCAAAAAATGTTTAGTGGTTGTGTTACGAAGTGCAAATGCTATTCATTTTGCTAAAAGAAGATGATAAGACGGCATTTATTGTTGTTACTCAAACGAACTTTATAAACGACTTCGCGCACAACTTCAGTCGTTTAAAGCAGCGTCAGCGTCATCCAGTGCGCTTGACGGCGGCGCGAGCGTTTGGCATTCATGTTGTAATAATCGATTATTATCAAGATAATTCCTCTGTTTACAAAATCTGTTTACAAAATCACCGTCTACTTACCTGTCATAACTCCATCGACTGTATGACATGCTCCTATTGTTGCTCAGTCCATCCATGGCCATTCGCGGACAAACAAACGCTTATATACTACAGCGATGGAAAGCCGTATAATGTTGTCGGTTTCTTGTGTTAAATCCTCCGTTCACAATAAACGTTTTCAGACGTTTTCTACAGGGGAACTGCCAGGGCTAAGTGAATGGTTTGGTTGGGGGCATTGAAATAGGTGGACTGAACCACTAGCTGAGAGAGGGGAAGTGATTCTTAAGTTGTTAAATTAACCATGTGCACACACGTTTAGATTCATTTTTAATGGTATTTCATTACAACGAGATCCTCATTTTTCATTTTCAATTTCATTCTTTAATATTGTAGATATTGCCTAATGGCTTTTCTTTCTGTTCTTGGCTAGAAAGTAGAAATTAAACAATACATACATACATACATATAAATAAACATTTTAAAAAACATTTTGGTAAGGAGACCTTTGCACAGTATCGTACATTTATAAATAATACATGTATAAATAAAAACAGTGTGTTCTTCTCAAGGTGCATGCTGGATAATAGTAATTACTACCATGTACAAAATACTTCCTGTTTGATATTTTTAAAAGGTTACAAGATATTCTCCATCAATAATGAGGCTGCATATTTAAACAGAATGTGTGTATTTTCTGGAGCACTAGCATGTGCTAATGTGCACAAGAAAATCTATGAATAAAGAGTAAAAGTAAGTAATAGGGATTTTGCTCTGAGGGTCTTGCCTAAGATCTATATTCCTTGACCAGACCACAGCACGGATGAACTGAGAAAAACACTTCTGGGGAAAAAAAGGCAGGAGGTCTGGAGAGTCCAACTGTCACTCAGTAAACAAAGGAACTGATTCTGGGGCCAAATTCAGTAACCCAAATGTACTTAAGGGAATAGTTGCAGATAATGTTAACCCAAACAACAAAACGTTGTTACCCAAACAACCCAAACGACAAAATGCCAAATAGATAAAATGCAACAAAAAGGAGGGGGTGAAAATGAAATTACAGAAACATTTATTGCATTTTTTACATCCGGATTATATTAGCATATTGGTCCTTTTCCGAAGAGCAAATAATTTTAAAAAGACCAGACCACTGGTAAAATTGTTAAAGTGATCAGTTTTTTTGTTTTTCTAATGATTTAGCATATTATAGTAGCTGGATTTTAAGTAGTGTTATTTCACCTGACAGTTCATCTTATATCAATTGTTGGCATTCACCCTTTCAAGCTTTTTAATGCTGTTTATTGATCCAAAGGCACACAGTTCAGTTTAAGAACTCAACTTAGCAACAGGATGCTGATTATATTATTTTGATCAAAGACACACTTTCAGTTCCTAATTTCAGCAGTTGGAGAAAATAAATGAATTTGACTTGGTTGTCATAAGGGTTGCAGCATCAGACAGGCATGTGGTGTGAAAACAGAAAACAAAAGGGAAAATAAGCACCCTTCTCTCATCAGTGATAAGCACACCATGCATTTGAACAACACAATATATGGACCAGCTTGGAAGACAAAATCTTCTGAACAAATACTCAGTCCTTCCAGTAATATCCATTTTAGGCCAGGATCTTGGCAGGAGCCCTATAAGATCCAAACAAATCCAGAGACCACTATCAATGTTCTAAAGAACAAAGTTCCTACCAGACTTTTGTTCTCCCATAACCAGTCTAAATTGTCAGCAGGTGTTGTGATTATTCCATTCCACTTGTTTTTGTGAATGTGTTTGTGCCCAGGGTGAAGCTGAGGTACACAGAGTGCTCACCCACACACTGTGTGTACTGTTGAAAAATATGAACAAGTTACAAAGCAAGGAATCTCTACTTTCAGGAGTATTATTTTAGTAATAGGAGTAATATTTACTCACACATTATGTCACAAGCTCTGTACAGTGTAGAAAAACCGATGCCCAGCTAAAAGTGGTTAAACCACAATGGCCTTTCATGCATTATTCATTTTATGATTAAATGTGATTCAAGGCCTCTCTGTAGACTTAATGCAATGTTTTTTTTTCTTCAGTTTTCTTCCCCTGATGACATCACAATTGTTCAAGCAAAATTCAGAAACATGAGGATGTTCGGAGAAATTCGGAACACATAAACAAAAACTTCCATGAGAATTTCATTTGAAAAATGCCGGATGTTAACAGCTTTTTGGAATGTTTTTGCTAGATGTTGGAACATGGCTGCAGGTATTTGCTCCTTTTTTAGATTCAAAAGCATCAGTGAGGTCAGCCGATGAGGTCTGACTCACAGTCTGCATTTAAATTCACCCCAAAGGTGTTCAGTGGGGTTCAGGTCTTGGATTTGCTCAGGCCAGCCAAGTTGTTTTACACCAGACTCAGTAAAGGTTATATGGACTTTGTTTTGTGCACATTGGTTTTGTCAGAAAAGTCTTTCCAAGCTATTAAAAGTAGAGATTTCTTTTTAATGCTATTAAATGCAACAGCATTAAGAATCGTCTTTTTGGAGTTAAAAGCTATAAGCTCAAAATTGTATATAATCATAATAAATTAAAATGTAAAGGGGGGCTCTACAATTAAAAAAACATTCTGACTGAGTGTAAGCTGAGGGTAAACTATCACAGTGCCTACACATTCAGATTTACAACTGCTACTAAACAGCTCATATAAAACTGACCCAAATAGCAACAACTCTGTGTAACTGTCCTTAACATATGTTGACTTGATTGCCTGACACTTTAATTATATTCCTGTCAGCGCATAAGTGTACAAGAGTATTTCCAGAACAAATCTTCTAATTACAGAGTGTATATTAAGACAACATGGCTACTTCCTCCTTATGCACTTGTTTAAAATTGTACCTAAAATACACAGCAAATTTACTAACAATTAAAACATGTTTATGCCATAGCTTGCCATGCTAACTAGCATCATCCTCCAAGAGATCTCCATCCTCCAACAAAAATTTCCTCAGTAAGGAAAAGCAAAATAATGTATCACAGATTAATCATAGTTTTATTATAGCACGAGAGGCTATACAGGGGTGGCAAACACAGTATAGATTAGATGCACACAGATTCTACTATGAAAAGGGAAAGTGACGCACTTGTCCCATTGTGTTCTTCTGTGCTTCTGTTCTTACTAGCTAAACCTTGACTTACGCTAAATAGCATAAACCCAATCAGCATTGGCAAAGCTTTCCCTTGATCAGTTTGCAGTTGACTGGTATTAAGGACAAGGTTTTTAGTTATGGAATATGTACCTTGACCTTTGCCTTCACCAAAAGGCATCTGTTTGCAAAGCATGAATCACTAGACATGCTTTCATTGGTGGAGATGCACTGCATTGTGGGATATGTGGTGGCTATTTGGGAGGGTTAGAAGGGGGTGGTTTAAAAGATTGAGAAGACTGAGAAGCAGAAAAGGTCCTTGACCACATTTCAACATACATTGGCCTTTTTCAGTTAAAAACAAACCAAGATAATTAAATACTCCTCTTTACATATACACATAGTTGTGCCGCGAGAGCATTTTGTTCACTTACAAACATATAAAAATACTCATTAACTAGTCTGATAAGAAAATAATGTATAAAAGTATATAGTAAAAACATTAATCATGTCCATTCAAAAGATCACTTCCATCTTTTATCTTATAATACATGATGATAAACACAAAACTAAAGTAGTTTATTTGTATCCCTCATACAGAAATGCACAATGAAGAAGGAAGACAAAACATAAAATGTGACATGAACGATTGGAGTATTAAGTCACATGATTTATAACAAAATACCAGATCTATGTGTGAATGGAGGCATCAACCTCTCACTGCAGTCAAACTGTATTAAAACAGAGCACTCATGAGGGAATGTGGATTTCTGGTGACACAGTCTTGCGTACTTCTGTTAGATGATATTAAAATGCAGGAGAAAATGACCCCAAAAGATGCATTTTTCTCTGATCATATATAAGGTAAAAAACTTTAAAGATGGCAATGGTGTCAGCTGTTCTTCTGTCCCCTAGCAACCGTTTCCTTGCGCTGTTACGGTCATTTACATACATTTTAAAACCAATACAAAATAAAAGCAGTGTACAAGTGAATTGAAATATAAGGCCAGAAAAAAATTCATTTCAGAGACTACTTCTCTATATCATCTGTTTTAGTGGGGAACCTAGCACTGAACAGAGGACCTATTGTGCACTATTACCGAGCAAGCGAGTGTAACAATGATGTAAAAACAGTGTGAATGCAGCAACCTGAGTCTGAAGATAGTCTGTAGAAATCTGAGCTGAGAGTTAAGAAGGCATGAACATCTGGCTACACGTATAATACAATTCACAATCTGAGATCACAGAACAAAAATCAAATCCATACATGCCAAGAAGCCTTACAATAAACATCAAAAGACTGATGAAAAATCTCGGCATCTTGGCCAAAATAAAAATTAGGAAACCAATTTCACAGCTGACAAAGGGAAGTGTTTGCGTAGCATTAGAGGCTATCTATGTACATATGTGAGTACGCTGTTTTAATGCATGTCTAAACAAGCTCATCAACCTCACACATCATTATAAAGGCAGTCTCAACTGATACAGATCTTCACTTATGTACAGTTGCTGCTTAGCATATGAAAGTAAAAACAAATATGGCACGACACACACACACAAAGCTTCAGAACATCACCTCACACAAGATCTCAAAAGATCTGTGACTAAAAGCGTTACTCGTCAGAAATCCCAATGATGGTCTTTTGAGCTTGGCAAAAGTACAAATGTCTCAAGGCAAAAAAAGAATTCCTTCAAAATATAAAAAAGAGATTGCGTGTGTTTATATAGCCAATTAATAAGAAGCAATGTTTAGTGTTGGGGCACAATTACCATATTCTATTCACAATGTAAGTCGCACTCTAGTTAAAGATAGAATGATGAGTTTGATCAAGATTTTGTCAGTTTGGTTCTTCTAGTAGTGAAGTCCTAGAGGCCTAAAATGCCCCTGATAAGGCTATGAGGGAGACTGCTGTTTTGAAGACATGCACATGTAGAAAGGCAGCGAGTTCATCCACACAGGATGTGATGTCAGAAGGCAGGGTGGGGGCGGGGACTGGTGACAGCAGCTGGGTGAGTGGCGGCAGTGAGAGGTCAATTAGACAATCACACAGTGGCAGCCACTCTTATCCTTCTCTTTGCGCGTAGGCTCTGGCGAGGGGGGGCACTCTTGTTCTTGGAACTTCCTGAGAAATCAAGATGTGATGTGACAATTAAACAAAACATGCTTTATTTGTTCTACAAATCTTTCAAATTAATACCTGCCTGTACTGGCTTTACATGTCATACAAGCTATTTAGTTTCCATAGTTTCCAAATGTATGTCTACTATATTTCTGTTCTGACTAAAGCCACAAATGTGTTATTAATCTAAGAATAGCATACCTGTATATTATTTATGCAGTACGAAGTGTAGCCTTTATTGCCAAAATGATTCGACGCACTGAACTTTCCAGAACGATAAATAAACAGACGTGATACTCTCTATATAAATATTTTGATCTAATTATGATTATTAGCAATGCTAATATTAAACATCTTTTTCTTTCATTTATAAATAATCAAAAATATATTTTCAAATTCTTTCCTAAATATTCAGTTGCACTTACACAAATTTCCATTAAAACATAAACATACTAATGTTTGAAATGTTTATCAATGCATAATGCATTGTTCCACACACTATTTACTGTACGTGCTGCAGTACACCACACATTCTGACTATAGCCTGAAGTGTTATAGCTGTGTGTGTACTGCCATCATCTGGTGATACCACAACACTGGGAAAACAACCCCACCTTATGACTCTAACCAGCTCGTGGAAAGCCTGGTCTACATTCATACGGATCTTTGCAGAGGCCTCCATGTATGTAACTTTGAGTTGTCGGGCTAGCTGTTGGCCCTCCTCTTGAGTCACCTAAAAAAATACTGATTAAATTAATTGATTGATAATAATTGAAATAATTGATTAATATTGAATAAAACAACATCTTTATTATAAACCACCTTTCACAAAGGTGAAAAGTAAGGAAACAAGAACTGCTTACAAATGAATTAGTCCTCATCTTTGATTGATTAACCCCCATTTTTGGTAATAATTCCACTAGGTGGCAGTGTAACACAATGTGAGTGTATCATTACAGCAGAATGCACTCAATATCACCACAATCTTTTATTACCAGCTCTGTCCCTCTCTCTCTCTCTCTCTCTCTCTCTCTCTCTCTCACACACACACACACACACGTCAGCTTTTCATTGATTTTCAGATTTCAAGTGACATTATGCTCCCTGTACAGCATAGATGTCATTGTGTTATTTGCAATAGATCTGTATAGATCTACACACATACATACAATTGACTGTAAAGTCTTGCAATGATTGAAGTTTAGGAAAAAAATATTTAAATGCTTATTCTATTACTCATTCAGTACAGCTGTCTCAAGCAAAAGCACTTAAAGTGATTTGTGCCACTTACTTGTCTCTGTTGCTCAAGATCGGCTTTGTTACCCACTAGAATCATGGGAAACTCATCCCGGTCCTTCACTCTCAAGATCTGCCTTTGGAACTTGTAGATCTCTTCAAAGCTAAGGAAACAACACACGCTTATTAACAAAACATGTAAACAGCTGTAGAGCTTGTGATGGATACTATACCATGGAAAGTAAAGAATTTTTACAATTGGGCAAACTATTGTTTTAAAATAAGCAACTGTACCTATGCCACACAATATTCTAACACTGTCTTTACAGAAAAGTTTTTGCATTTTATTTTGATAAAAGACCATTTTCTGTAAGGAGTATTCTCAGGAGTCCATTTTAGAAGGTTTACTATATTTGTTAAAATTCTGGCCCTCACCAGAAGGAAGCTTCATCATTATAATTCACAGGGGCCACAACTAAATTTCTATAGCTGGGCTCTATTTTCCCCAGCCCTAATTATAAGGCGACACCAATGAAAACATTAGCAGACCCCCTTTGTCACAATTTCTAGCCAACGGCCCTGCTCACAAGTATTAAAAACAGATATTAAAAACAAGTAAACACCTACACCCAAAAAAAAAGGTTCTTCTCATCATAAACCTTAAAACAAACAGAGACAGGCAGCTACCTCCCTCTGTCTCAGGCCACGGAACTGCATTACAGCACATATAATGACAGGAGGTCACTCAGTTTTCATGCTGTTGCTATAAACTCTATAATAATGAGCTACAAGCAACTACAAGCCATCATATGTAGAACAGCGTGTGTGTGAGCTGGGGAGAGACGTTGTTATGGGGTCTCTGTTGATTCTTACGCTAACAGTTTGAGGAGAGCGGAGCAGTTTAAATGTCATGCTGGAGGAGGAAATGCCTGTCAAAGACTCCAGAGACACTGCGAGAGTCTGTTCAGACAGGCCTGTGCCATCAACGCTGAGCAGGGTAATGTAAACGAAGGAAGGAAAGACTGTTTACAGCATCAACACAAAATGGGAAGGACTCAACGTGGCACAAACACACACTGAATGGCTTTTCACGGTATTTGCATAAGGCTGTGCATTTCACAAAGACAACACAGTCGCAAATAATAGCACACCTCTACATTTACATAGGAGACGGTTACAGAAAAGATGAACAGAGGCAGGAGAGATATTTGAAAATGAAGAAGACAAAAACAGGATGAAAGTGAAACAGAGAGTTAATGTGGGGGAAAGGGGAAGAAAGTGTGAAAGTTAAGAGAAAGCATGAGTGAAACGTTGCTCACCTTCCCCGGTCTGTGACAGAAAAGACAAGAAGGAAGCCCTCCCCTGTCCTCATGTATTGTTCTCTCATGGCTCCAAACTCTTCCTGTCCTGCTGTATCTAGGACTAACAAACACAGGGCGGCCATGTTAGTCACCTACAGACTGCACACACAGCTAAGCACTCAAGAAACCAAATTAACACCACCATAATATTGGTTTGATATAAAATGTGTTTCCATTATCTTATTTACAGTACTGTGTTTTAAAAAATGTTTTAAAGATGTTTCATTTTTCTTGTTTCAGTGTCTGTAAGAAATATCAAGACAGATTTTTAGATAAGTCACTTCAAGCATCTTGAAGATGTTTCCACAGTTCTTATGGATTTAGGCTGTCTCAGTTTTTCCATCTCTTCATGTTCCACCCAGACTGACTCGATGATGAGATCAGATATCTGTGTGGTCCATACTGTCTGTTGCTGGACTCACTTTCTCACTTGATTATTACAGTGAGTGTCTGGAAATCTATGCTGATATTTCAGTACTATATATTTTTTTCTGCATGTTTTACTAGATGAAGGTAAAAGAATTTGCTCAAAAATCAGTATGACTTCTATGCTACACAATTTCTACTTTAGCTCAAGAACACATATTTATTCTGACTCATCAGTGCATACAGAACTGAGCTGAATGTATACAGAATATACATTATTCTAATACAGAATATAGAATAATAATGTATTCTTCTGTAATTTATCAATTGACCTCTCTGGTGTTTTATCAAATCATTAAGTGCTTGATATTTGTGCCCAACGAGAAGTTTGCAGTTCCCCTAAATCCATCAGTGTCACTTACTGTCCAGCCGCGCAGCCCTCTCATCGATCACACACTGCTTTGTGTAGGAGTCTTCAATCGTGGGGTCATAGTCAGTGACGAAGTATGACTAAACAAAAGAAGAGAAAAATCACAAGGTCACGTCATCATATTATGGGAGAGTGAGGAATCTTTCTGTTGGCTGTGTCCTGAAGCTAAAACATGCTCCCTTCACAGGCAGCACATATATAAGGGCATAAAGACGTGTGAATGTAATTATGTGCAATGCTTTGTAGGCATCCTATCTACTAAAATGCCTTTATTTCAGATTATCCTGATTATCTAAAGATCATTTCAATTTGTTTTAGATCATGAAACATTGTCTAAAGTTTGGAACCAGTCCCCAATTTTCATTTTTTTCAATTCAATTTTATTTAGATTGTACTTTATAAACTATTGCATTGCTTTAAAAAGCTTTATATATAATAAACAAAAAAACATCTTATTACAGTAACTGACTAGGCATTGGACACACAGTCTACATCTCTCCTGTTTTTAATGCCAAACCTCACTGACCTCAAATTTGACTGGGGGAACTACACGCGTAAAGAGTAGCATTTGTTTTGAAAGCTGTGCTAAATAAGGGTCCAACAGAAATAAAATCAAAGAGGTCAGCCCTTGTGTATATATTGCACAGACCGAGTTCATGTCAACAGTGTATCTGAGCAGCCCTCCGTTTGTGGTTGGTAATTACGGTAATTAACCGCAAACGCTAACATTTTGGCTCAATGTTTTGAACTTTTTTCCTCTCCACAGGCTACAAGTTTCCATGCTAATCTAAACACAGTATCAGTTTGTGGGGGAAGGAGGAGTCACAGGGATGCATTTTTGACATTTTTCCCATGTTTTGTATGCCTCTCTTCCCAGGAGGCTGTTTAAGTGATGACAGCTGAACGTTATGTTGAGGCTTGTTTCTGTGTCAACTGAACACATGATCACACACACACACAACAATACCGAAGTAGTAGTTTCTATTATAAGTTACTGTATATGATGTTGCTGCAACCATCTGTTTTTAGCAGCGAAACGAGAAGTATTTCAAAACGAGAGTCCGGTTTTGCTTTGTTCTTCTTTTTGCATTAATCATTCACCTCAAAAGAATAGGCGAGTATGGTTTTAACTCTGTAGAAGTTCTTTTTGTTTTCCAGTAAATATATGTAAACCTTCTTAAAAAAAGAAGAACTATTTTAGAAGCAAAATAAGATTTCAAGACTATCCGTATCTTGTGTGTATAGTGTATTTTAGTGTTGTATAGTGCTGACTGGTGTATTGGCTGATTTGTATTATAAAACAAAATGTCTATAGCAGCTAGAAAGGTGCAGTAAGCGATTTCTGAGAAATCTTGATATTTAAAATGACACCCCAAACAAACACTCCATTGCAAGTGCACAAGTAAACTATTTGCTTTATATGAGAAACTCTGTTGAAACTGAGTGAATGTATCATGTATGTTGGCGTTTGAGCCCTGACAAAGAAGCCGTAACTCCTCACTCTCCTTTCTCAGTGATTCTTTCACACAGTGGCTCCTCTGTATGCAGCGTGTGCAAGACTCCATCACGTCCACTTTCCACTGTTCAATAATTCATCAGCAGCGCTGCATATGCAGTCGACTTCATCACTCACTCGTCTCAGTGGATGCAGGCAGGATGAGGCGGGACAAGCAGAAACAGACAGACGGTTAATTCCAGAAAACTCACAGTCTTACGAGTGACACGTTTGCATCTCAGTAACAGACCTGAAAGTCTGAGAAAAAGGCCTCAGAATGAGTGTGCATGAGTGATGGTGCTGCGATTGAGTTAGTGTAAAAGTGACACTTCAGAACTAGATAAGTGAGAACAGGAGTTTAGAAACATGAAAACATCAATCAACATGCATGAGGCATTGTGGGAGTTGCACTTTTCCTGCAGAGCAACACCTCCCAAACCTTCAATGTCTCTGATCACACCAGCACCCCACACACACTTCAACACAAAAGCTGTTTTAGTGAGAACCTTTTATAGACATGGATTTCATTCCAAAAAAAGAATATTTACTATATTTTACTGCACAATGCTCACATAAATGTGTTCACATTATTACATTGTTACAGGTGGTTGTAGTATAAAGCTCCCAAAGCTATTTTTGTAAAAGTTAAAGCAGTTGTTGTCTGTTACAATAATGCTTTTCTCAATAATATAAATTGATGCAAATATTTTTTAATCTATTGACTAGGGGTGTAATAATACACCAATGCTATGGTTTGGTTCATATTACAGTTCGGTTTAAGGTTTATGGCATGGCACCAGCAATGCTAAACACAGTAAACACTAGATTCACTTTTAACTTCATAATAAAAATACTTGAAGACAGTAACTTTAGTGTACGTGGAAATTCTTTTTTAAAGTAAAATTAAGGGAAATTCCTTTTTAAAGTTGAAAGTAAAAATTCATTGACAATGTGAACAAATTAAGTACTGATAAAGAGAACCTGTTTCTAAAACATTCATCTTCTGAGCTACATCATGTAGACAGTGTATTGATGATATGTATAAAGTATGAATATATGCATAAACATGAGAAATGTGCTATAAGGTGGTGATAATAGGGTCTGATTTGTTATTCTTAAGAAAATGCTGTATTATGAACGAGAGGTCATCGCTCCAGTGCTTCATTGATTTTAAACGTGACTGTTCGTTTTGTATCAACCAGTGTTGCCAACTTGGCAACTTTGTTGCTAAATTTAGCGACTTTTCCCAACACCATACCGACCTTTGTTCAAAAAGGTGACTAGCAACAAATCTAGCGACTTTTGGGATAAACTTTAGCTTCTTTCAGTAGATTGTACTGCACGTAATTTTAAATCCAGTTGGAGGTGCACTTTGTGAGAGAAACATAAGGTTGTCTTTCTCTCTAATAATTATTTTGCATATAACCATATTTTAAATCACTGCACAGCTGCTGTCTTTAACTTACGTTAAAGTGTTTTATCAGATTTGTCAATAAGGTTTTATAATAGCAACATCTTAGTTCCGTTCAGTCACTATATTTCATACATACAGAAAAAATGTCAATGAGAACAGCTTTATTAAGTATTTGGCTGTGCTAAAATAAAGTATGTAAACACAAAGAGTAAGAGAAAAGTGAAACAACTATTATGACAACTAATGACACTAGACAGAATAAAACTGATATAATGAATATGCAAATTAGAACATGGTGTCATTTGCCGACATTTAGCTACTTTTCAAGCAGACTTTAGCTACTTTCAGGTTAAAATAGCAACACTGGCCTCAGCTTGCTTAAAGAGAGAGAGA
>JAZGTK010005989.1:0-21496 GCA_036877625.1 Ambastaia sidthimunki
ACACCTGCCTGTGAGATTTGCTACTTATATGGTTGTCAGTATGTGTTTGTGTGTTTCAGTGTGCAACAATTTTCAAAGTGAGAACTGAGACTTGTGATAATGATAGACTTGCAAAAACATCTTTATTACATTTCAGTTACGCTCAGCTGCCGCTGATGTTTCCAGGCCGCTGCACTTGACTTCATCTAAGGATGGAAAAAGCATGCATAGTCAATTGTAAACAAAATGCTCTAACATAAAAGACAAAACAGCAACATTTGGGTAGCATGTTTATTTGTTTTTATCAGAACAGTGTACAAATAAGTGTATACTGTAAATCAAAAATAATAATGAAAAAAGACATTTTTTTGGATTATTCTCACCAGCATCACATACCTGCAGTCTTGCTGTGTGTTATCTGGGTTGAAGAATCGGACATGTGTGTGTTATCTTGGGAGGGTGTGTGTATATGACTTGCAGGATCTGTAGTTCTCAGTTCATCAGGGGGCCAACGTAACTCTCCGCTCTCCACCTCTCCATCTGTGGGCTCCACTACGATGGAGGGGAGGCGTTTGGACAGCTTGGGGGGCCGCTCCTTTGTATCTGGGAAAATCTGAACATGTGATTTGTAAGATGATTCAAATATTTAAAACTTCATTAAAAAGAATTCAAAAAAGAAAAAGCGATTTTTGAAGAATAACCTAGCTTTTATCTATGAAAGCGAAAGAGAGTGAAAGTACATCAGACATTTTTCATGTATTAGCTTTGTCTGACAAACAGAATAAAAGATGTTTGTATTTCACTACAAATTGTTTAAATCCAGTAACATAGCTTAAATCAGATATGGTCCTAAAGTGAATGTAAATGATGTTTGGTCATAAGACACCTTATAACTTTTAATTTGATTTCCTTGACATAAAAAAATCTGTAAAATGACAAGTTGCACCAATTGCACCATATTTACTGATTGAGATCTACAGCAGAGAGCAAGATTTAACATGTTCAGTCTAATAACAATTTAAAACATTTGGAATAGACACAGACCTGAAAAGAAACGCCTTGCTCTCCTGAAGCATTCACAGTGAAGTCTTCTCGACCGTGTTCTGGGTTGTTCATTATATCTGTCATTCTATTGAGAAAATGAAACATATATCATATATCAGCCTATTTACCCAAATTCCAGAGGGGTACAGAGGTCTGAGACCATATTAAAAATGTAGGACAAAAATCAATCAGTCAGTCAGTCAGTCAGTCAGTCTATCTGTCTGTCTGTCTCCCCCTTACTGATCTTTTGTTGTTATTAATGTGAGTAAAAGAGCTACTTTATCTCATCTAAATACATGCTCTAACATGTCTGTTGCAGCATATGCATGCTTGTTCAGTCTGTGATCCCTTAAAAATCCCTTCCTGCCTCTCTATTTTTTCTGCCTAAGTCTGATATCCAGAAGTGTAGTTTTAACAAGCACCAAGCACACAACCAAACACACAACCTCCAGGCCTCAACTGCAATGTGACGGGGACGACTGGCGTTGTGCTGCAGGTGGGTATGCAAATTCATCTCCAGAGAAGCATTGTAAAATAATGGCTCAGGCCTCAGTAATTCTCATTCAGGCTGGTGGTGACCTGCAGGACACTTCTCTATATGTAGTGTTGAATAGACAAAAGTCATAGTCAAATGATAAATGCTAATAAATCCAAGAACACACAAACCAGCACAGTAGCACACCCACACGCATACACACTCACAAATCCTGATCAATTATTCAGTATTATACAATGACCTATTAAAACTATTCAAGTTATATTGATATTGAGACTTCATGAAATGAAATCTAGCTCAGGAACATCCAAATGTGATATTTTACAACCAAAATCCTTAATCATACATCACAGAAGGTTTCACTATATTTTAACTATTTAAACATATCTAGAAAAAATACTAGAAATAGAATAGAACAGAAAAAGGAAGAATCCAGGGATTGCGGGAAGGGATTGTTACTATGAGTGTTGTAATGTTCTGGTTTAGAGATTTTGTGACTTATGAGTTTCGTTATTTGTGTTATATATTACTGTTATAAGCTAATGGGAAAAGGAAAATAATGACAGGGAGAACAGGCAAAATAGAAAATGAAACAGATGTCTGTGGAGTGTTAGACAGACACAAGTTAGTCTTTCTCTATGTTGCCAGGGAACCAGTGCTAGGAGCATGCTGGGTCTAATTGTTTGAGTGATGTACTTCGTAGAATGGTGAGACTGTTGAATACAGAGTGTTTTATGTCCACATTATGGTGTAATTAGAATGACACTGACAGAAACTCTTTCTTAGAACTGTCCTATAAATATGAGTTTGCCTAAGGAAACACTTAAGCAGCTCAACACCTGGCCTTTGAATACAAACAAATAACCTTTAATTTATATTTCAATGTTACTTGATCAATTTACCTAACTTTTGGGCAATAAAATTGGGCATTACTTTCTTTTCCTTTATACTGGATTTATAAATAAAATAAATCGCTCTCATTATACCTACAAAAGAGCTAGACATGACTTGGCATGTATACTGAAGTCTCTGTTTGAAATTCAAAAATTATCTGGCAGCCAGAGCTATTTGGCAGCACATAAAAATGTTATCAAAGTAATTTATTTCTAATTCAACCCTTGCATAGGGGCCGTTGATAAACACACATATACACACAAAAACACCCATAGACTTCAAAGAACATGCGTCTGAGTAACACTAGACTTAACATATACTGTTACAGCAAAGATGTGTGCAAAAAACTGTTAATATTAAATATTTAAATACATGAAATGTAAACAAGCTGTTGTCATAGGCTAAAAAAGTTTTCCAGTGCTTTTTAAGTTTATTTAACCTTGAACCTCACATTCTTTTATAAATCACAGCAATAAATTACCAACCACAGATTTAAAATGTATTATGATAACAGTTACAGTAGATTGCAGGACTAATATTTAACCATCAAAAACAACTGTTATGGGTGTAAACATATACCCACACAAAACATCAAACACACAAAAGTAACTAAACTTAAGTCAAATATGTTTTACATTAATAGACTCGTAGTCTATTGCAGTATACAAGCAGACAACTAAAAAATAGATACTGTGATGTTATATAAACATCTTTAATATATATCATCTCTCACCAATCCACTCTGAGCCAGGTACCGCATAGTAACCAAATACTTGAATTTATAAGCCTAGTGAGATCTAGACACAACAAATCAGATACACTTCTGCATATGGTGTTGAATTCAAGATTTACAACAACACTTGTTGTAATTTTAAGCCATTCCTGGAGATTTAAGCAGTTTAATCATGTTTGTAGCTTTCTCTTCAAAACTTTATCTTGCAACGTGCAATGGATTGCCATATTATACATTCTACATGCCTACCTTGCTTTTATTCCGTTCTTTTCTTGAAGCACGAATAATGTTATTATATCGATATTATTTTCCGTTACACCGCTGTACACCGACTGAAACTCCGACGGCTTCCGTTTACATCAAACCCAGCTGACTTTCACAGTTTCAGTGCGCATCTGACCTGCAGCGGAAAGTTACTGTTGCATGCTGTCATAGTTCTTGTGGCGCTCCAGCCAACGTCATTCATTTACATGTTGAGAGCTGAATGCAGGCACTATGAATCGCCGTATGATTGGTTATGAGAGGCACTCACTAAAATCTTCACCCCTACTTGTTTGTTCATGTAATTTTAAGGATTTCTCCTCTCCTCTCTGATTTCAGATGATTGTGATTATAACGCAGGAGTTTGGATGACTTTAGTGATATCGGCTCTTGAGTACCAAGCTGCTCAGTCATTGATAATATATCCCTCAATAAGATTAAAAACAGCCTTGAGCCCCTTGAGCAGGAATATTACACGAAATTAAAACGTAATAAAAGATCGATACACTCCTCCTAGAAAGAGGCTCAAAAATACTAAATGATAGTGACTGGGTTGGTTTTAAACATCCGTAACACTTCAGGGTTTACTTATAGAGCTTGTCTGCGGTTCTATAAAATGATTGTGGCCACCTGAAAAGTTGGCTAGACCACTGGCGCCCCCTGCTGACACACATGCGCACAACAACTGTTACATTTTCCGTGTTGGGGTTCGATACAAGTTACACAACATTAACCAATTACAAAGTGCCGTGTATCGGATTTGCGCCATTTGATTGAACCACAATGGATAAAATGAAGAACAAATTCCACATGGTGTCCCCATTTGACTTTTGCAGCTCACTAATTCACAGCTCACTAATTCGCAGATCACTAATTCACGTCATTCTATCAGTTCTTAAGTAATCCTCGTGAATTATAATTTTAATGGAAACTGCAGTACAGTGTACAGTAACCCAGAGTACACATCTTTCAGTGATAATAGTAATAGTTTATATCTTTACAAATATTGTTTTACAATGTATTGTTTGTCTTATCATTTCTGGTGTATTCTTCTCTCTGTATATCTATTTTAAATTATTACATTATTTGTCACATTGTGTTTTGCTTTCCTGGGAGATAAGAGCTCTTTTTGCTCCCACCTTTAAGTTTATTTTAATAATATTCATGCTGCAGTAGTAGCTGTCACTTTTCAACTCTTGCTTGTTGTCCCACTGAAGCCAAGCTGCTTTGAGATTGATTAGTATCTGGATGGGACATCACCTGGCAAATTAATGGTGCTGCTAAGTGTTGCTGACACTAACATTACTGAATATTGACAGAAAGTTAGTGTTTTTATGTCACAGAACAGTTATTAAACCTCTAGAAGTAAGGAATATGTACTCGTCTGATGAACATTTCAGAGTATATTTATGTGCACAAACAGCTACTGTCAGTATTATATTACTTTCTGGCTAATGTTGACATACTAAGTCAAAGACATAACGCATATTTTCAATTTTAATTTTTTTATTCTTTTTGTAGCGACCAGTTGATGTATTTCTTTTACAACATTAATATGATTAATTTGACTATATATGTCATGGCTTATTACGAAACTGATTTGTATTTTAAAATATGCAGACTTTCAACTGAATAAAATACATTTACATTATTATCATAATTTCTTTCAATGCTGCAGGAAAAGATTTCATATGCAATTTTTGTCAAAACAAAAACCTCAAAGAAATAAATGCATTAAAATGCCAGACTTTAAAAGCCACACCTACTGCATAATTAACTTTTATTGTAAATATATTTAGGTAAATGGTGTTTGCTAATATATTACTGAGTTTGCACTATAAACAATTAACTTTCTAAGAATGCTAAGAAAGCTTACTGACAACCCACACATCAAATTATAATGTAGTTATTTGTTTTTCAGTTTTTCATTTAGCTATGCTTTTTGAATCTTTTTTTATGCTTAAAATCTTTATACTCTGTGTGATATGTTAATAAATACGGGTCAGCACTGCCCCAGCTACTTTGCTTAATAGGGTTACAATTCAGCTGGCTTATATGGTTATAGAATGGAACACTGCAACATACATTCAAAAGCATACCATCCACTAAACTGATTTACAACTCAGCCTTACTAGGCACATTTTCCCCATTCTCATCAGTAGACGAATCCATATGTCTTAAAGATATTTCAGAGCTTGTTACTTTAACCTCTTCAAATGTTGCTACACTGTCAAAAAACCTCATTTTCTCAGTGTGCACGGTATCTCTCAGCCTACGAATTGAAGAAGCTGTCTCATCAGAAATGGGTTCTGCAGAGTCTCCTTCAAATACACGTGTTGTATGTGTCACAAGTATTGTTTCCTTGTCATCACCTAATGTCTCTTTCACAACATGCCTTTGTACAAAAGTGTGTTTTGCGCTTTGCACTCTGGTTTCCTCCACTGTTAACGCTGAGTCTGATCGTAGTGTTACTTGTAATGGTGAGGTGTGAATTCCATGGGCATCTAAATTAGTAAGGATTGCAGTTTGTTGTGTGTCTGGTATAGCTTGTATGTTTGTTGTGATGACATGAATTTCTCCTGACATCTGTTTAAGAGTGTCCAATGAAGGTGAGGACGTATCGGATGAGAATGGGATATTTACTTTCTCTGGCTGGTGAGGCTCCATTGATATCAGTTCACATCTGGCTGTGGAAGTCACAACATCACTTTGTACCTTTGTATCATTGATCCCAATGGTGGCAGTGGGTTCAGCGTATTTCACCTTTACTTTTGTAGGGGAGGTCTGTGACGGGCCGGTCTGCTCGGTGGTTAAGGTGGAACTTATATCAGCAAACGCTTCAGATGACCTTAGTGATAGTGTTGGGCTAAGATTTTCTTCCAAAACCTCACTCAGAGGGCTCTTCTCAGCTTCCTCATTTGCCTCGTCATTTTCTTTCTCAACATCATTTATTGAACCCTTCTCAGTCTCTTCAGATGGCTGAATTGGTTCTTTCTCATCGATTTTTGCCGTTTTGGTAGGAGAAGAAAATTTGGAAAATTTGAACCAGCCTCCCTTCTCAGTTTTTGTTTGTTCTTTGTCACCCTCTGCTTTCTGATCTGCTGGAGCCTCAACATGCTTTTCACCTTCTTCAGCCTTAGCATCCACTAACTTATCACTTTCATCTGAGGACTGGCTAAATCCTAATTTTGGAAATTTAAATTTAAACTTAGATTTGTCTTGGGCTCCCTTGTCCTTATGGTCTGCTGATTCCTCAACTTTAACTGCAGGCTCAGAATCTTGCTTTCTGGAAGGTTTGTCCTTCTGTGCTTCCATTTCCTCTGTTGTTGGAACATTGAATTCAACATCAAAGTCTCTGAAAACATCCCCATGGGTAGATATTGTAAATTTGGATGATTTTTCAGGCCCTTGTAAATCATCTTTGGGTTCTGTTGTAATATCTTGAGCACTGACCTTTGGGGTTGTCTCATCTTCATCCTGAGATTTTGTTCTTGAAATGCTGATCTTGGGCATTTTTATGGTAGGAAGTTTGAATTTACTTGGTGAGCCTTTATCCTCATTCTTTTTTTTTACAGCAACCTCTGTAGCCTGTTCAGTTGTTTCTTTAATTTCACCTTCTATGTGTTTATCTTGAGAAACGTTTATAGGCTTGTCTTCAACCTTAAGGTCAGTTTTAATATCTGGTGTATGTATCTCTGCCACTTCTGCTTTTATGTCAGACGTTTTTTGAACTGAAATTCCAAATTTTGGCATTTTAAAAGTAGGTAATTTAAATTTGCTTGGAGAACCTGTAATAGCTTTATCATCTTTCATTTCGGACTCTACCTCTGTTTTTTGAATGCTGGCACTTCCCTCTTGTAAAGCTATGTCTACTTTTGCAAGACTTGCATCATCTGCTGGGGTTTTTATTTCCAGTTCAGTGATCCCAATTTCAGGTTCTCCTGTCTTAACCTCTTTTGCAGCAACACCTACCTCAAGGCCTTTTACTTTGGGTAAAGAAATAGCAAATTTTGGAAGTTTAAATTTATTTTCTTGTCCCTCTTGGTTATTTCCTTTTGCTTTTGTGTTAACAGGTGTGGTATCTATTTCCACAGTTTTGAGTTTTATATCATCTAATGGATCCATCTTTTGTGTCTGTACTTCAATATCCACTGAACTAAATTTAACATCTGTTATGTCAACATCAGCCTTTGTGGCATCGCCAGTGACTTTTGGAATGGAAACTCCAAATTTGGGCAATTTTATTGTTGGGAGTTTGAATTTTGTTGGGGAGCCAAACTGTGGACTTGTTATTTCAATGTTGCCTTCTGGTGACTTAATATCTCTCTCACTTTCTCCAACTATAACAGAACCCTCTGGCAAGGACATATCTACTGTTGTATCACTGGCTTGAATATCTTGGGTCTTGCCGTCTGATTTTGAAAGTCCAATTTTTGGAAATGCAAAGCTTGGCTTTTTTATTTTTACACGTAGTCCCTTAGAACTCATATCCGCTAAATCAGCTGGTTCTTTAACAGCAACATCTTCTGTAGTTGATGGCTTAGCTTCTTTAGTCTCAATGTGAAACCCCTCTGCCTTTGAAATGTGCATGTCAATTTCTGGACTTTGAGATTTCTGTAGAGAAATTCCTAATTTTGGTAGCTTGAATTGACCCTTTTCTGCTTCAGGTTCAGAAACTTTAGCCTCCTTATCGATGCCCACTGATTCTTTCAATAAAGTTGGTTCCTTAATGTCTATAGATGCATACCCTGAGATTTTCTCTTCTGTTTCAGTAAAGGCTTCACTGTCCGAACCTTTTATTTTAGGGAGAGCAATTCCAAATTTTGGAATCTTAAATTTGACTTCTTGTTGCTCTTTATTAATGTCTTTAGCCTCAATGTTCATCTCAATGGATGCATTCTCAACATTTACTTTAGGCCCTTTTATGTCAACAGTTGGCACTTCCGCTGATAATTTAATATTCTCATCATGAAGGCTAACTTCAGGCCCTTTCATGTCCACATTATCTGTAGGAGTATCTACTGTGATTTTTGATGCTTTCATTCCAAATTTCGGAAAATTGATTGTTGGAAGTTTAAATTTGGTTGGAGACCCAATCAATGTGTCATCTTTTAAATCAGTTTCTTTTTCTGGAGATTTAATATCTTCAGATTGCTGTGAAACATCAGCAATTCTCATTGATATGTCTAAATCAGTCTTGGGCAGACTCAGATCAGCTTCAGGGGCCTTAAGCTCTGGCTTTAAAAGTCCCATTTTGGGAAGTTTAACCTTCAACCCTTTAGATTCTATTTCAATTTTATGCTCTTTCCCTTCAATAGTTACATCTTGGATTGCATCATCAGATTGTTCAGATAGCAGCACTGTTGGTGTTTTTGTTTCTTTACTTTGCATCTCTGTCTCCTTTACTTTTTGCATGCCAATTCCAAGTTTTGGCAGCTTGAATTTGCTCCCCAGCCCATCAAAGTCTGTTCCTTTATTTTTAACGTCCACATTGGCAGAGGACCCCTTAATGTCCATATCTGTTTTTATGTCAATGGTTTGAATCTCTCCTGATTCAGGAATACTTATTTCAGGCTCTTTGATATCGACATCTGCTGAAGAAATATCAACTGTTGCCTTTGAATATTTGATTCCAAATTTTGGAAGGTTTATTGAGGGCATCTTAAATTTTGTCTGAGAAACAGTTGTTGGATCTTCTGATTCTTTGGCATCATCTGGGAAGGTAATTTCTGCATCTTGTTTTTTAACAGGTATGTCGCCCTCTACTGTAGACATTTCAGTCTTTGGTTGATCAGTATCAGCTTCTTGGGTTTTAATATCTGGCTTTGAAAATCCTAATTTTGGAAGTGAAAAGCTTGGTTTTTTAAGTTTCACATCCAGCCCAACCACAGGTATGTCTGCTTTCCCCTTAACTGGTATATTTTGAATGTCAGCATCAGGCAGTATTACTTTCCCCTCTGCTAAATGAATATCAGTTTCCCCTGTTGTGGCACACATATCAATCTCTTTTTCTCTTATTTCTATCTCAGTTGTTGGTGTTTGCACTGACACCTGGATTTCTGGTTTAGGAACACTAATTTCTGATGATACTGTGCCTTTTGAAGTTTTAACTCCAAATTTTGGGAGGTTAACTGTTGGCAGTTTAAATTTTGTTGGGGAACCAGTCATTGTTAGATCCTTCTGTTCAGCCTCTATCTCTACTTTTTGAAGTGTTTTTTCTGCTGTTTGTTCTGTACCGTGTACATTGCTTTCAGGTATGGATGGATCAATCTTTTGTACACTGGCATCAAGTTCGGGAGTGGTAAAATCTGATTTAGAAAACCCAAATTTGGGGAAAGAAAAGCTTGGTCTCTTCACTTTAATTTCCAGTCCTTTGGAGTCAACCTCATGTATGTCTGCACTCTTGGTGTTATCATCTTGAATTTCAAAATTGGATGGATGTACTTCTAATTTTGGCTCAGGTTGGGAACTATCACTTTTTTTGTTTGTGACCTCTATTTCTAAATCTGCTTTTTGTGATTTAACTCCAAATTTTGGAAAGCTGATTGAAGGTAGTTTAAACTTTGTTGGAGAGCCAAAAATTGTTGATTCTTTTTGGTCAGACTCCATCTTTGACACCTCAATGTCTACACTGCCTTCGGGTATGGAAACATCAGGTTTTTTAACACTTACATCAATCTCAGAAGCTTTCATTTCTGGTTTTGAAAAAACAGATTTGGGTAATGTCTTTATCTTTAAATCTATGCCCGCAATATCTTGTTCCATTGTGCAAGTTTTTCCTTCAGTTATCTCTGTTGGTTTTATATCAGTTTCCTGTACTTCAAGATTTGTTTCAACTTTAACCCCTGTCTTTGGTGTAGATAAATCATAGCCTTTTACTTTAGGGAGGCCAATGCCAAACTTTGGAAGCTTTAGCTTACCCCCTTGTACTTCAAGTTCAGTCTCTTCAACATTTAAGTCCACTGTAACAGTTTGACCCTCTGTGACCAGATGAAGTTCCTTAACATTAGCAGATGGTGGCTCAGTTGATGTTTTTATTTGTGTATCTGGATAGCTTGCTTCAGGTCCTTTAACCCCTTTATCAATAACTGACATTACTTTCTCTTCCTTGGTAGCTTTTCCTCCAATCTTTGGGAGGCTGATTGATGGAAGGTTAAACTTTGTTGAGCCGCTAACTGTTGTTAGATCTGTTTGTTCAACCTCGTCCTTTGACACTGTGATATTTGTACTTTGTTCTTTTTTTTCCACATCACCCTCTGGTTTAGATGTATCAGCTTCTTGAAAACTGATGTCAATCACTGGGACCTTGGTATCTGATTTAGAAAATCCGAATTTAGGAAATGAAAAGCCTGTTTTTGTTGTCTTCATAGCTGGGACTTTTGAATCAAATTGAGGTACTTCAGCTTCAAATGACTCAGGTTGCCCAAGTTCTACCTTTGGTAAAGACATGTCACCAGTATCTACGTTTGGTTGATCCAAATTGACTTGACTGACCACAGTAAAATCAGTTTTTCCATGAACTCCAGCTTCCAAAGGATGTGACTCACCACTAAGGTCTGCTACTTCAGGTTTTACTTTTGAAGCTGAACTTCCAAATTTGGGTAGTTTGAATGTGGGAAGTTTGAATTTGATTGGTGAACCTCCTGTGGTTGTTGTTTGAACTTTTATTTCAGACTCAAGTTGTTTCAGGTCTACTTCACCTGTTGTCATAGACATATCACGTCTCTCAACTTTAAACTCTGGAGTTTTAATGTCCTGTTTAGAAAGCCCATGTTCTGAGCTCTGCACTTTTGGCTTTTTCATTTTTTCCTCAGTTTCCTTAATAGCCACAGAAACATCAGTTTTTCCATCAATTGACTGACTTTCCATGTCATGTATTAGTGTACCTTCACGATTATCAACTGTTCTTAAAGCACCCTTTTTACCTTCTGGTCTCTTTAGCTTTGGAAATGAAATTTCAAATTTGGTTGTCATAAATCTACTTCCATGACTTCCAGGATCAATTTCTTTTTGCTTTATTTCAGCATCCTCTGGTAGGTTTTCAAAACGTAATTTCGATGGCTCTTTATCTCTAGATGCCATATCTTTAGAGATTTCAATATCATTTGCTGCCGATGTTGCTCTTGATTCTGACTTTACTACATCATCAGCCTTTGCACTTGATTCCTCCACAGTTTTTGAAATAGAAATGTCAAATTTAGGGAGCGAAATTGTTGGAAGCTTGAATTTAGATGGAGAACCAGTAGTACTTTTAGTTTTTAACTGGACTTCAAGCTCTGGAGCAGGAATTGCCATCTCAGTCTCTTTGACATCAGTTTCTGGTACAGATATACCTTCTTTGTCAACATCAACATCAAGGATCTTAGTCTCAGTTTTGGAAAATCCAAATTTTGGAAACGATATTTTTAGTTTTTTTGATTTAGTCTCACTATCTTTTTCTTTAGTATCTGGTATGTCTTCATCTTCTGTAACTGAAGTAGGTTTGAATTCAATATCAAATTTCTTGTCTTGCACATCCATACCGATTATTGAATCTGATATAGCTGGCTCTTCAGCAATACCGTGGTCTATGAGGCCCATCTTAACCTTTGGTTTGGAAAATGCATGTTCTGGAGATAAAACTTTAATCTCATAATGAGCATTGTCAATTTTTGCTGCCTCTAATGTAGAGACATCTACTTCAGGTTTAGATAAACTGAGAGAAATATTTGAGCTTTCCATTTTAGGTAATGTTGAAAATTCTCCGGACAGTTCAGTCTCTGGCAGTTTGATTTCCATGGCAGGTTTGTCTTCAGTGATTCCAAACATTTGATTGTCAAGATCAGCACCTGTTGTCTTTTGTAATGAGACACCAAATTTTGGAAACTTAAGTGTGGGAAGTTTAAATTTAGTTGGAGATCCTTTTAAAACTTTTTCATCTTGTTCAGACTCAGCATTGGTCTCCCTTATTGACTCTTCATTGTCCATGCTATTGGCTGGTTTGGAGTCATCCATTTTTTGAAGAGTCAGATCAACCTCAGAAGCCTTAGCATCTGTTTTTGAAAACCCAAATTTTGGAAGTGAAAAGCTTGGTCTCTTCATCTTCAATTCTGAGCCTTTAGAATCAGTGTCAGGTTTGTCAAATGTTTCATCAGAGACCTGTACCTCAGTTTTTTCTGCTATCAAACTAATATCACCATCTGTCTTTAATTTACTAAAATCAATGTCTGGCTCTTTTACCCCAGAAATGCTAATACCAAATTTTGGCAGTTTAAACGTACCCTCTTGTTCTTTGGATTTCACATTTTGAACTTTCATATCCATACTGTGACCTTCATATTGCCCTTCTGTGGTCACATAAGATTCCTTTATATCACCCAGTGGTGCATCATCCTTTATATTTCTGCTTATTTCTGCTTCTGGAAGGCTTACCTCAGGCTCTTCAGCATCTATATCCACCATTGGCATATCTTTTATCACCTTGGATGTTTTAACTCCGAACTTTGGCAAGTTGATAGAGGGCAGTTTAAACTTTACTGGTGCACTACCATCTTTTTGTTCAGTCTCATCCTTTGAAAAAGTAAAACTCACATTGGGCTCCTTTATTTCCATCTTCCCTTCTGGTGTGGTAAAACCACCATGTGGAAGACTGACACCAGCTTCAACATCTTTTATGTCTGGTTTTGACAACTCGACAGCTGTAACTTCTCTATTAACTGTATCGTCAGTTAGACTAACCTTTGGTATAGAAAATACAACTTCTGGAGATGGTTTAATTTCTTTTTTCTGTTCACAATAAGCATCAGATTTTGGAATCTTAATCCCTGTGATATCTGTTTTGTCTTCTGGCAGAGACAATTCAACTTCAGGTTTGCATACACTGAGACTAATTTCTGGACCTTTTATGTCAGGTATTGCTGTGAGTTCACCAGTTCCTCCTGGCAATTTAACATCCTTAGTTGCTTCCTCTGTGCTGACATCAGAAATTGGAATATCAGACCTGCCATCTGTTGCCCTTGAAAATGAAACCCCAAATTTTGGAAATTTAATTGTTGGGATTTTAAATTTTGTTGGAGAAACTGTTGAATCCTTTAATTCAGCCTCTACTTCTGTGGTCTTGATTTCAACATCTATTCCTGTTACATCAGCACCTCCCTCTTGTAATGAGCTCTGTACTGTTGATACAGACACATCCCCATCTGATACTTTAGTATCAGATTTAGAGAATCCAAATTTGGGAAATGATATTTTCCTCTTCTTCATTTTAGACTCTGTGTCTTTTATTTCTACTTGTGCCTCCATCTCAGTCTCTTCATCTGCAGCCTGAACCTTTACATCAATGTCCTCAACTTTTTCTTCAGTGGGACCTGTTGACTCGCTGTGTATTTGGTCTTTGCTAAATCCAACACTTGCATCAATTTCAGGCTTTGTGAGTCCAGTTTCCTCCTGCTTTGATTTTCCCTCTGTCTTGGTGAGTTTTACTTTTGGAAGAGAAACATCTATGCTTGGCATTTTTAATTTACTCCAGTTTTTGTCTGTTTCAAAACTCTGTCCCTTGTCAGCCTCAGACATTTTTTTCTTAGAATCTAACACAACCTCTATTGTGTCATTTTCTTGCAATGTAACATCCTCTCTTGTAGAGACTTCAGGTGTCCCTTTAATAGATATTCCTCCAATTTTTGGCATTTTCAATTTTGGCAGTTTTATTTTATGTGGAGAGGCATCAGTGTCTGTGTCTTTGCCTGTGATTTCAGTGTCTGCCAACACTGATGGCCAAGATGGCTCAGGTGCGGTAACCTTTGAATCTCCTTCATTAGCAGATGTCATTTTTTGAGTTACCTCATGTGTTGGGGTTTCCTTGTCTGCTTTTTTAGTGTCATGCTTACTCCTTTGCGATTTTTCTAATGCTTGTGTAATGGCTTCCTGTTCTGTACAGTATGTTTTTGTTTCAGCATTTATGTCCTTTATTTCATCACTGTTACTTTTAGATGAGGTGGCTTTTTTTGGTAATTCTATCCCAATATCTGGGAAGCAAATGTCAGGTTTCATGATTTCAAAACTTGGCACGGACACCTTTGCTTTCTTTGATTTCTTTTCATGTCCTTTTCTGACAGATTTGATCTTTGTTTTTTCTGTTACATCTGCATCAGTACAGTCTTTTACAGCCTCATCTTGAGTATCTGATTCTTTGGCTACTTTGACTTTTTGCAGCTGGACGGATTCCTTAATTGATTCCATTCCTGGTATTTCAATGTCTTCACGCTTTGGGAGTTTGAATTTTACATCCGGGGAAGTACTTATTTTATCATCCCTCGCCAACATTTTACCAGGTTTGGCATGTTGGGCTTTTAGTTTGGTTTTTGATTGGTCTGTTTTGTTCTCAATGATATCTGTTTCATCATGAGTTTTCGGTAATATGATGACTTCATTCTTTGTAACGATAGAAGAAGGTTTCTGTTTTACTTCATCTGTTTTGTCCATAGGCTTACTGTATATTTCTGTGCTCATGCTTGAAATTTTACAAGGAGATCCTCTAGGTGTCACGCCAGTCTTCTTTTCCATAATTATTATTTCTTTCTGTACCAAGACCCCTGTAATGTCTCTTTCAGGTAATTTAAATGCTGGGAATTTTGATACTGCTTCCTTCACATCTTCTACATTAAATTCTTCAGCTTCACTCTGAGCTTGACCTGCTTTAGAGATTTTTATTATCTTCTCAATTTTTGGCTCTTTAATTTTTGGAGCCTGAAAATTGACTTTTGATCCTTTGTCCTCCCTCCCAGGAATCTTAATTTCTTCTCGTTTCATTAGTGGAGCTTTGGATGGGACCTTCTGACTTATAGTTATTGATTCTTGGTGGTCAAATTCAGGATGATCTACCTTGGCCAGTTTAAACTTTGACTCTGATATTTTACCAAGATCACCTACAATGGCATCAATATTTGTTTTTTGTGTTAACTCAGAAGTGTCTACTTCCAAATGTAAGATTTTGATATCTTGAGCACTATTGCTGGGTATCTTTCCACTTCTGTCAACATCCAGAGGCTTTGGTTTTGGCTGGGATATAACAGGTGTTAAAGTGCTTGGTTTTGTTGTGTCAGTGACAGTCGAGGACACATCCTGTCCTGTTTTAATATCAAAAGTAAAAGAATCTGATGATGTAAACTCAAGTCTATTTAATGTGTTTGCAAAGTGACTTGATATGGCTATATCTGCCAGTGGACCTCTGGTTCGAATCCCATAACTTTCTGTTTCAAGAATTTTTCTTTCTTTCTTTTCCTTGTCACTTGCAATGCTTGGTGATTTTGTCTTTAGTCCTACATCTGACATGTCATGAGAAACATCGATTTTAAGTTTGTCAGTTTCTTTTGGCCCTTGGGTTATCTCAAAAATGTCTTTATTTATCAGTTTCATATCAGAGTCTAATTGATCCCCCACTGCCTCTTCTTGAGATACTAGGCTGGGACTGCCGATTATATTGTCCATTGTTGATGGACCTGAAGTTATCATTCCACTTGAGAAGAATTTTAATTGGCTGTCTGTTCCTATTTCAGATTTATCCTTTTCTTGCAAGCTAACCTTTAATTCAGATTTCTCTCTGCTTTCTTCCCCATAAGCAACTGTAATATCGGTAGTATTTATTGTATTGTTCAAGCTGATAAGCTCAACCCTATGCATTGAGTCAGTCACTGGCAAAGTTGGGCATGTAAATTCATTTCTTGTTTTGATAGACTCAGTGATATCAACCTTATCCATTTTTGGAATCTCTACCAAGTTAGTCACTGACTCTTGAAAAATGTGCTCTTCAGCTTTATCCATAATGTTCTGGCATTTCAAGACATCCATATTGTCTGTTGGTAACTCTTCTTCATTTTCTTCTGTCTCTTCAACAGACTTGGTCCTGCGGCCTGACATCTTCATCTTATACTTTATTTTCTGCATCTTTTTCTTGTCTTTCTCATCTGGAGATTTTAGTGGAGACTTAATAGGTGACTCTGTGTCACTTGTCGCTGGGCTTATCTCTAATTTTCTCTGTTCTTCAGCCTCAGATGTGCTGTGAGATCTCTTGAATTTTGCCCTGCGTCCCTTGCTAAAGGTGGGGAATTTTGGCCAAGAGATGCGATCATGTTGTTTTTTTGTCTTTCTGCGACCTCTCATTTCCGGTCCTGTACCTTCTTCCACAGCCTCCTCACCCTGTGAAAAAACAAAAAAAATCAAGTGACTGACATCTAAGAACATTTTTTTAAATGTATTGAAATAATGGACTGTGTTGTAATTACAATGGTAACTTCTGGCCTCATTGTCTCCGTATCTTCTTGGGTTTTTGTTGGAGCTGGTTTGCGCTTTAAACAAAACTCCACTTTATATGGTTGAGCGTGTTCAAGAATCTGGAGGGCATCCTCATATGACACATTATCAAAGTATACTGTAGCACTAAGTATCTGATCACCTGAAAAAGCCATGGAAAAACACCAAGTATGCAAGTTACAAGTTTGTGGAAACCACATTTAGCTATATTCTGTTGTCATGTTCATAAAGTAATGACCCAGTAATAAGTATGCTTTCACCTTCTTTCACGCTTAGATGCTTTGACGCAGGTGACTCTGGTTTTACTTCCTTGATAAAGATGCCATCCTTTCCCCCTCCACTTACAACCAGACCTTCAGCACAGCCTCCCTTTACTGTTTTCAGGATCATTTCTGATCCGTCATTTTGCATTTCCTGCAATAGAATGTAATTCTGAAACCTGTTTATAATTTCCAATATTCACATTTGTAATCAGTAATATAATACCTCTGCTTGATTCATCTTGGCAGAGGAACGCTTGTCAAAAAAGGACCCAAAACCAATCCTTTTGCCCTTTTTGGAGCTCTTGGTGGGTGAGTCATAGAAGTCACCCTCAGCCTGGCAAAATTTTAGTGAATATACAACATTATAAAACTGAATTGGAATACAGACAAACAAGTGTCAGTGTTGTAATATGTTTAGCTCACCTGTTTTACATATTTCTCTGTGGTAGGAAATTCCTCAACTGGAGAGGAACCCTGAGGCCGAGGTCTTTCCTCTTCTAAAACTTCAGGCTCCTCACATATCTAGTACATTAGTTATTTAATTAAAGAGTTATTGAAAAAGAGGAACAATAAAACAATATTTTGTTTGTTGTATATTGCTGAATAAGCTGTACTTGGGTGAAACTTACTAAATCATCCTCTGTATCTTGCTCTGGCGCCTTCAGCCTGCGCCCATTACCTGTTGTGATGAAAAAATCTAGAATTAGCACTAGTAAACTTAAGGAATTAAAAGAGTATGTCAAGATATTTGATTACATAGATCCAAATGTCAGCCAGCTGAGCAAAAAGCTTTATAGGACTTGTGAATTTGATTAATGGAGAATTATATTTCTGAATCCATAGCAGAAATCTTTCTCAACTGCCCTAAGCCTGCTGGTTATCAAGCAATCTTTTTGATTTCTTAATATGTTTATTTTACTGCATTTACTGATTGCAGATTCACAGTTGGATCTATTTTGCAAGGCCAAAACTGTGATATCTGCAAAGATACAGGAGTCTAAGGCAGAATTGTGAGTCTATTCTGTGTGCATGATTTCCTGGTAGATAGTCCCACAGGATTGAGACAGTCTACCTGCTTCTGTTGTTTCCTGTAAAGTGAGGCACTCTATTGATCTGAAGGGGTTGACTTACACTGCCAGCAATAAGATTAACATGGAAACTTGGGATTTATAAGGCAAAGAGAACAAAGAAGGCAGAAGCGCATTGAAACAGATAGGGTTGTTATTATTATCTGCAGATGTGATACTATTCAATATAAAAAGAAATAAAACTACAGTTCAGTGTCAATAGAAAATATTTATTTTGCACAATATTTTCCATTTATGGGCAAATGATGTGTATTTAATAATATTAGTAAGTAATTTAGTAACAAACAGAAAAGTGTAAATAATTTGATAACCAACAATTATCACATTTCCATTTCCTACATCAAAATGCACTTTGAATAAAGGAATCGTGTAGGTGCATAATTATTTTCCATGCGCCAAGTCAAGCCATTGAGGTCAAGTCATTAACCTGCACTTTCCTGCAACCACTTATGAGAGAATCAGACATGCCATTGATGCAGGGAGTATAGTGTATCTTTACCATGCAGTACATGAATAATACGACTCAAATCTTAACCTAATTTCTAATGATCAGACACTTGGGAATGCTTCACTGTTTTTGCTATCTATAACCCAGTTTAATGATTTGCAGTTCATATTTAGGTAATCTTAGTTAAAATAATGTGTACTTTCACTGTCACTAGAGCACCAGGACGGACGCATGGTGCTGATGGAGGAGCTGGCGTTCTGACATAGAACCCAGAAGGCAAAAAATTGCAAGTAATCCTTTATGTCGACATCTTCAGACATATTTATTAAGATTGTTTTATGTACATCCTCTTCTTGTAAACACAGTGCAGCGATTTCATTTTTGTTACATCAATAGCATCTTGCATCAGAATGTAGCATTCTCTGTCTTATGAGCGTGTCAGAGAGACAGAAGAGAAGAAAATGTTGGTTTTGGTAATTTCAGTATTTATGTGCTCAAAAACTATTCTTGCCACTTCATAAAATTAAGGTTGGGCCACTGTGGTCACATGAGCTATTTTAACTTTATCACCTTTCTGGGCCCTGAAATTGGTATTTGGGTTGTTGTCTATAGGGGGTTAGAAAGCTCTTGGACTTCATAAAGATTCTTAATTTGTGTTTTAAAGATATGGTGTGAAACAACATGAGAGTGAGCAACTATCTCTTTAAGAAACGTATGTTTCCATTTTAGCAACACAAATCAAGGATGTGAGCTCTGCTGAAGGTGTTGTGAGATTCATTTTGGTTCCTGGTTTAAGGTACATAAAAATCAGTTTGGCTAAATTTAACGGGTTCCACACATTCTTAACACTAACTTGAACAATACATTATTTAAATAATTTGTGTGACGTAAACCTAATTCAGTTGAGTAAAACAAATCAAAATTTAATTGTTTGCAGTTAAGAAATAACAACTGCACACCACACAATAATGTGCTAAATGTAATTTACATTGCAACAAACAACTTCCTTTCATTGCACTGCTTTTCATGACATAATAACCACATGAAATGCAAAAAGTAAACAAGTAATTTTACTGGGATTTGCTCAATAATTGCACCTTAATTAAAGCAACACACATCAAACTATACCCTTCTGTACAATGATAAACCCAAATACTGTAACCTAATTTCATGCCTTTAAAAAAAAAAGTTTGCTTTAGTATCTCAAGTAACTTTACAAACATTGAACTCAATACACACGTCAACACGGAAATAGCAAATATTATACAAACAAAAACCAATTATAATTCTAACTTTTAGTTTGACATGTTCAGGTTAGTACCCACCTGTTTTAGTTTAACATGTTCAGGTTAGTACCCACCTGTTTTAGTTTAACATGTTCAGGTTAGTACCCACCTGATGATAGAGTTAAGTGGACCAGTTAAATATGTGTCCTGCACTGTAAATCACCTAAGTAGTTATTGCTTGTTTTAGTAGTAGAAGAAACGGAGGGCCCTGCCCTTTTTATAGACCTACGGTAAGACACATCCCATTTTCAAGGCCCTGGTATTAGGTGCAGCTATTGCATTTATGTTGAAAAACATTTAAATATAAATGTGTATGCATGCACATATGATTAAATATACTGTATATGAAAACTGATTTTTGTTATTTGGTAAGCAAAGTAGCCAAGACTTTTTTTCATCACAAAAGATTTTGTTGTGATGTTAGTTATGTTCAGTACTCTAATTAGTGTTGTCATTGTTGTTTGTTTAGTTGAAATCTGAGTTGGGAAATAGACATGACATTAGTGTACAGCAGAATTTGAATGCAGATTGAAAACAAGACAATATGCAGTTGGGCGATGATTTACTGTGAATTTTAGTGAGAGAAAAATAAACCATATACATTTGAGGAATGTAACATACTCATTCAGCACATCAGTTCACTCAATGCAAAGCAAGCTAATCTCATATTAACAAAGTGTGTGTGTGTGTGTGTGTGTGTTTGTGTGTGTGTGTAGCTCATGAGGTGTGTGGGTGTGTGTAGCTCATGGGCAATTACTACACTGAGGCTCAAACTAAATGATTATTTCTTCTTTAAAAGATATTACTTGTTCATCTTAAATAAAATTAGTATAATACCAATTTAGCAAGCAATAAACTATGAAAGTATGTTTTCTTACCCTAATTATATGTTGCTTTAAGTTGCATGAGTTGAACATAAATGAATGTTACTCCCTAATCAAATATTTGCTGACCGGGTGATGCTCTGAAAGTGATAAGAATGTGTTTAAGTGAATTTGATGTGAATGTGTTTAAGTGAGTAATTAATCTAGGTTACTTAAGTATAATTTAAATGTCCAGGTTAGAAGGTGTGAGATGTGTGCGTTTAAGGGGAAAGTAAAAAATAATGCACGCTTAGATTTTGTTAAAAGATTACAACAAACATTTTTGGTTCCCCAGTGGCATAGAGAAATAGATTTGAGACGTTCTGCAAATCAGTTTGAATGAGAAATGTGCTTGTTGATGTTTTATTGGTCATCTATATGCTTATGGATGTGCAGATTAAACAAAAAATTACCTGGCTTGATAAATTAATATGGCTCATATATGAACAGTGATGAATTGGCGATTGTGTGGTGTGTGGTCACTCTCACTGCACAGTATCAGACCAATTGTAGACCAGTCGAAGTTACCCTAAAGCATTAATAACACAGTTTCATATTGAGCATTTGACAGATCAATATATAGGCTTAAAATTATATACAGGGACATTTACATTGATGTTTTAGATGAGCTAACACTGATAAAAAAACTTTCTCCCCAGTGAATATGACCATTTATTGAAACTAATTTACCAAAACTATCTGTTTCCTTTTTCAACATCATACTGTATGTCAGATGAATAGGTTTGAACACATACACACTTATGTATGTGCTCCACATTCCACATTTACACATCAACAGTGTATGTTCTGTCTTCAGATACCTGGTTTGCCTGTTTGAGGTGAGGTAATAGGTA
>JAZGTK010005990.1:0-21495 GCA_036877625.1 Ambastaia sidthimunki
TTGAACTTGCAGAGGAAAACTCCAAACGGCCAGTGGTCAAAGAAGACATGTTTTATGAGCTGAGTCACTCGTGTCAGGCAGAAGATCAGGTCGGCCACGGCGAGGTTGGTTAACCAGATGTTGGTCACATTGGGTTTCATACGGAAACTCGCCACCCAGATGACCACAGAGTTCCCGCTGGTGCCCAGAAACACAACGATGGTGTAGAAGACAATGTCCAGAGTTGTTTTGTCATTGTTGTGATGGGGGACAGTTGTATTGGATGTCATTCTACAAGCGAGACAGATACATTGTAACGAAACGCTTTTAGTTCATCTTCTGTGTTTAGATCCAGGACAATTTCAGGCAGTAATCTCTGAATTATGTAGTATTAAATACATGTGTTTGGCTCTATAAACATACACATAGTATCTAGCTCTCTCTCTCTCTCTCTCTCTCTCTCTCTCTAAATAGATACATACCATAGACTTTTTGTATACAGCTATTTACTAAAGACTGAACCCTAACAGAAAACATTCTTTATAATATATTCCATTTTGTATATGATTTTTGTTTTTACAAATAATCACATATTAAATGTTCCCAAAGGGAAATTTTGTTGTACTACTTTATTTTTAGGGACAAATTTGTCCAGTGATCAGTGAATAATATTTGGATATGGCGGCCTCTAGTGGGGAGTGTTGGAGCTCCAGCTTAAACTTATTAAATGACAATACAGGGGGCGCCAGGAGAGTCTGTTTTTAATGGATGTTTTTCTAATTTAAGGTTGTGAGTTGATGTTTTACAAAGGAAATATTGTCACATTTTTTCTTTACTGATTCAATGCTTACAAACAAATACTTTTGCACTGAAGCTTTAGCAATTACAGTTAAATGTCATTTAGTTAATATATTTAAACTCCTGGTTCTGTTTCATTCAGTTTTTTATCTCTTTGGTGAGTTTGTTAACAACATTAGGATGGATTTAATTTCTGCAGCTTGTTAGTTTCTGTGATAGTTTGTCCTGGTAGCTGCAGCATAAAATGCAAATAATGCGAGATAACCAGTCAAAACTATCACAATATTAGATTGAAGTATTTACACCAGAGACTCAAGTTACCGCTGCAGCTGAACTAGTGGATCAACTTTCCTCAGACTGTTCACTTTTAAAACAAAGCAAAATAAATCATTTACATATTAATGAAATATAAACGTACCCCTTTTCCAATGTACAGCAGCCAGACAGAAATAACAAACACGTCCTCCTTATACTGAGACAAACTCTATATGTATTTGCTTTGCTGCAGGAGGTGGATTAACCCAAAGTTAAACTCTCTCTCCTGTACATGTAGTTATGTGTTCATTCTTTTATATGGTTTTAATGTTTGCATAATTTATTTCTGGATAAGACCTTCTGTGTGAAGCTAATGGTTTCTCAGTTATTCGATTATACAGTCAAATGTGATGCTCACTGTGGTGTGTGTTTGTGTGAGTCAGTGAGAACAGTGATAAAGATTTTAGAGAAATGTTAGATATGTTTTTTGCCTAGCACGACAGGTAGCTAGTTTACATTTTTTATCAGTGTAAATGTCGTACACACAAACGTTTGTATTAAATGCATTCATCAAGCTCAGATATTCCACTTTGTTACCAAACCTGTTGTATGTAAAAAATAGTTTTTTTGCAGTAAACAACTGCAGCATAAATATAACTAGGAACTCTGTTGTAAACATTGTAAACATATTTACTTATTATAGTACTTTTTAGACCTAATGCTAAATGCTCTCTTATGTAAAATGAATTAATGCAAGAGTGGTTTTTGATAACTTTAAGATAACTTTTAGAGAACGTTAGCCAATGTTCTGAGAACCTTCCCTGAGAAAATCTTGTTTGAGTCATTTTTGCAATGGTTCAAGGAAACACTGTTACAGAATGTTTGATGTTTAAAGCAGCTGTACTATCACAGCTCAGAGCTTTGAATGGAATGTTAAAAGTGTTATAAGGGTCGACAGAAGAGCAGGAAGCACAAATCATCACAGACACAGACAAGAAACATCTGCTGGCACTTCAATGACCGTGAGAATTCTTTAAACAACACAAATCATAAAGAAAAACAGAAAATATTCTGCAGAGAATGTAAAAAAGACAGAAAATACAAAAACACAATTTCTTTTTGAGGTCACTGCTTTTACTTCTGAGCTGGGAAATGAGGATCATGTTAAACAAATGAATAAAAAACTCTCTAAAGCTTAGAAATCATTTTACAGTGTGATACTGTTATCATGAAATATTTCTGTTTAACTGGAACTGACATGAAAGTCTTTCAAATGAAAATTCCCATAAGTTTAGTCTTTTTTCTCTTATTTAAAATCTGATTGGCATGTGATGCCAAAATCAGTTCCACTCGCTTCTACACTGACCTGCATTTGTTCCTGTCATTGATTGTAAAAATATCTGCATGTTTTTCGCTTGTGTTTGAATAATATTAAAGCTGTAATCTGCGACCTCTGCCTCTCTACTGCCATCTCTGTTTAAACCATAAAACTGCAGGTTACCTACATACTGTACATATGAAGTTAAATAAAGTCAAACTGACATTTTACAGGAAATAAGACAGAAAACAGCTGAAATTATGAATCATTATTATAATATTGCTGTTGTGAATCAGGGTAAAGAGATTGTGTTGAACACTGATCTGTCATGTAGTTGCACAATAACTGATTTTTGTTCATTCTTAACCAAAACAGACACAGACTGCATCTTTAATCATGGATAACATTAGCTGGAAATACTGTACAGCACAACTAACACTGTCTCTAAACTGAATGTGTGAATGTGTTCATATACATGTGTACAGAATATATAAAGACACCACAATCTTAGTATATCAAATGATTTTTAATACATGCCAAGTATATTTTCAGAACTATACACTACTAAAAATAAAGGTAAAAAACTCATAAAGAAATTATAAACATATTGTGAAAAATTTTCATCCAAACTTGATTAAGCGATGAGAAAACATTTCTGCAACGGTGTATTAAACGTCTGATACACTCTGTGGTTGAATGGTGTGTGTAGTTTTTTGAATGGAGATGCAGGTTTCCTCAGCGGTGGCCTCTCGTGACACGGTGTGACCGTCGTCCATCAGCGCCCGGCGATAAATGCCTGACAGACTCTGTCTGAAGCGTCTCCTGACAGTCAGTCCCATACAGAAGTACAGCAGTGGGTTAATGCAGCTGTTGAAATAGGCCAGACCCTTGGCTATGGGCAGACCCACTGTGACTGCTGGGCTCTTCTTGTCCATCATCTTGGCTAGCAGCAGGCAGTGATAGGGGGCCCAGCACACGAAGAAAGCACAGACCAGAGCAGCCAGAATCCGCAGGGGCCGTGATTTTCCGGAGAGCCGCGTCCTGCGTATCCCGAGACCTGCTAGTATGTAGCAGCATATGATGACGAGGAACGGTAAGAGAAAGCCACAGATGAAGCGAATGCTGTACAAGACGTGTTTAGCCGTATTGTCCTTCCCTGATGTTTCCTTAACCTGCAAGATTTGGACAAAGGAAATGAAATATCAAAGTGTTTTTCTCATTGATCCGCTTAGAACCCAGGATTCAAAATATGTGGTGAAGTTAACAGCATCATTTGGTAATTATTTGAAATCATTTGAACAGAATTACAAAATTGTTCTGACCTCCAGTGTGCACTTGCTCAAGTTGTTATCGCCGAGTTGGACCTCTCGATACACAAAATACGGTGAACTGAAGATCACGGCCACGGTCCAGACACATAAACTGACCACACGAGCGGCACACAATGTCCGTCTCTCCCTGCTGAAGATCGGACGCCACACGCAGAGCGCTCGATCCACACTGATGACCGCCAGCAGAAACACACTGCAGAACATGTTGCCGTACTTGAAGAAGCCRTTGAACTTGCAGAGGAAAACTCCAAACGGCCAGTGGTCAAAGAAGAGGTTTTTAAGCAGCGATGTGACGCGGGTAAAGCAGAAGATCAGGTCGGCCACAGCGAGGTTGATCAACCAGACGTTGGTCATGCTGGGCTTCAGACGAAAGCCGGCCACCCAAATGACCACAGAGTTCCCGGTGATGCCCAGGAGAACGGTGATGGTGTGGAGGACATTGGTGACATGAACCATGATGGCATTAATGTCCACATTTGTTTCCTCATAGTAAGTTGAAACATTATGATCTGAGGTCATTCTTCAATCAAAACATGAAGATGTTACTTTATGGTTCTACAATTAAAAATAAAGGTTCTTAAAAGGTACTTTACAACAATGCTATAGAAGAACCATTTTTGGTTCATCATTCTGTCATAGGTTCTTTAAAGAACCATTTCTTTCTTACTTTTTTATAATCTAAAGAACCTTTTCCCACCACATAGATCATTTTGTGAAACAGAAAGGTTCTACAGATGTTAAAGGTTCTTTATGGAACCATACAACCAAAAATGGTTCTTCTTTAAGCACCCTTGTTTAAGAGTGTATGTATTAACTGATACATTTCTATAAATGTGTGGTGAGAGTCTGAACATCTGAAACTAAGACAAACACCTAATATGCAAATATTCTTTTTCCAATATGCAAAAATGTATTTACACTCCATATAACAAAAGCCACCCAGCTTTACTCAGAGTTTCACCAAAATATCTCTTTAAATAAAATGGCTGGTCTTGTGAGCTACAGTACATTTAAATAAACTTATAAGCAGCTGCCGGGCAACAAATAGGGAACCATTATATAAAACAGATTTTTAGACATTGTATTAACGTTACTGTTTGGTTAAAAAAAATCCAAACTTTGTATTCTGCAATTTTGTTTTAAACGTTCCCCTATCAACTTATGTTTTTGATATTAACAATATATATATATAATGTTATAAAGCATTGTACTGACATAGAGAACTTGTAGAGAATGTTTCATGTTAGTTGGGTATCTTAATGAAATATTTATATTTCATATAGGATTGTACAGTTTCGCACTTTATTAAATGCATATAATTCTTGCAAGAAGTTGTAAATTAAGCATATCTGTAAATCTGCTTTGTAAAGTCTAATTGCACTTCATTAAAAAACTAGCAGACAGTATCTGTGTTGAATTAAATACACGGTCGTGTTTGTTAAAACATTCAGTGAATTATTAGAACAAACTTACAGAACAGACAGAGAAACTAGACAGTTTATGTTTGCACAACCTCATTAAATGAATGAGTGTAAGTTAGATAAAGAAATGAAGTTATATATATATATATTGCAAAGGCAGCATGCTGTAAGTTAAACGATGTGGGTGGTCTTACCTGAACACCCACCGG
This sequence comes from Ambastaia sidthimunki, assembly GCA_036877625.1. Taxonomy (NCBI): domain Eukaryota; kingdom Metazoa; phylum Chordata; class Actinopteri; order Cypriniformes; family Botiidae; genus Ambastaia; species Ambastaia sidthimunki. Next base: position 5,312 of record JAZGTK010005990.1, read on the forward strand.
CCAGCGACACGACATAATGATTTCTGTGACCTGAAGAGACCGACTGTTGTGATGTCACTCAACAAACAAATGTGTGACTAGTTCTTTTACATTTACTATCTCTCTCTCTCTCTCTCTCTCTCTCTTTCTGTCTCTCTACATCTTTCTCTCTCTTTTTCCCTCTCTCCCCTTCGCAACCCTTTGGCGGAAATGTGTCAACGAACTCCTAATCTTGTGTCAATAGATAGATAAATGGATGGATGGATGGATGGATAAAGATTTTTTTAGCATAAAGAAATGTTTCCATATTTCAATACTTTTCATATCTCGTTCCCTCTTATTGTTTGTTTATTGTATCTACTTCCTGATAGAAATTCCACATGCATGTTTTCCAAACCCGTGGCACAGCCTCAGAGCTGTTTATGCTTCATTCATATTTAGTCATGTTTGCGTTGCATTATTTATGCATTATGTAACTTTTACCATTATTAGGTGAGTAATAAACAGAACTAAGGTTAAATGGCTTGATGGAAACTCGTTTGAACTGACCAACGTCGTGAACAAAATTGGCATTAACCAAAATATCTGGAAAAACTCTGTTATGACTGTATAAATGTTTGATACTGCTGACACCTTGTGATGAGATACAGAATAGCGGAACAAAATTGAATTTCGTCTCTCACAGTCACATAAATGTCGATAATAATAGACCGTTATACAGTTTAAAGGTTTTGTCATTCAAGATTAATTGATTAACACAATAAGGAATATATTTTCTCGAAATATTAAGATAAACCTATCAAAACATTTAACTTAAACAAAAGATGTTAAAATGAAAATTAAAACAATTAAAACATTAATTAGTTAAGAAAATGTTTAGAACACCAATGTTTCTGCATTTTTTAAAATAAATGTCAGTAAATCTGTAGCTTAGAATTATATAAAGCTGTTAAATGGGAAGTTAAGAGTTTTCTTCAGAAAGCATCTACACGCACCATAATAAGTGAAATACAATTAAAAAGACAGTTTTAATATGTTTTCTCAGAGAGGAAGAGGAAATGTTTTCTTGTTTCCCAATGATTTTGTAATAGTATTTTTTTTTGGTTCCTCTTAATCATCTGACTGAAGAAGAAGAAGTCCTGCATTTATTTTATATTAACCAGCATTAAATCGGTAAAGTATTATAAAATAAATTATTTATTCAGTCCATGAATTAATCTATGTATGTACTAATAAACACAAACCAAGTAAAAAACAGGATCATCTTCATTTGAATTTTCAAACTTGTTCAGATGTAACATTCATCACTACAAACTCACTTCTGTTCACACGAGCGACATCAGGTTTAATTTAGATGTGAACAGCATGAAGGTCTGGATTTTCATCACGTGTGTTTTGAGAGGTGAGAAGTTTGTTTTTTTCATCTATGGATCAAAAACTGGCTTTAAACTTTTCACTGTTGTAAATGAATCCACAAATATGTTTGTTGCATTATTGTGAATTAAAAAACAGAAACAAAAATTAACATGTGTTTTATGATGGCGGGCTGTGGTTTAACTTCGTATCTCTGGAGTTTATTTCTTTCTAATGTAAAGTCTTGTTTAGGGTATTAAGGAGACATTGTGATACAGTATGTAATGTACAGAACATGTCTGCGCAGGTGCCGTGAGCAACAACTGGAACATTAATATTCCACAACATATTGATGCCATCAACGGCTCCTGTGTTCAGATCCCCTGCGGCTTTGAGATCCCAGAAACTTTGACAAAGTACCTCAACCAATCTGTGAAGGCAGTGTGGAAAAAAACAGACTCTATGTTTGGGTCAATAGTGTTTAATTCAGGAAGTGAGACGTCTCTTCTGAAGGGCAGACTTACTGGAAGTCTCTTAAGAAACAACTGCACAACCGTGTTTCAAGACCTCCCTGTTGGATCCAGTGATATATATTTCTTCAGACTTCAAGGTCCTGCGCCTCTGATATACACATTTACACAAGGTGTGACAATCGAAGTACATGAAGGTAAATTATATTATATTGCTGATTAAATGTAGTTTGTGTCTCTTGCGACTCTAAGGATTGAAAATTCTTCCATAATTTTCTCACCCTCATTTCAAACCTGTATGACTTTTTTGCTTTCGATGAACACAAACGCTGGTAATCTTTTTAGTTGACTTTTTAGTTGTATGGATACTAAAACATGGAGACATTTCTCAAAATATCTAAATTTGTGTTCCACAGCAGATGTAAGTTTGGAATGAGATGAGGGTGAGTAAATGATGAAGTGTCCCTTTAAGCTTGTAACGCTCTTCTCATTTCTAAGAGCCACTGGCTCCTTTGCTGAGCCCTTCTGTTGAAGTTCTGGAGGTTTCAGAGGGGACGAATGTGACACTCGAGTGCTCTGCTGTGCTGTCGTGCCCCTCACCACAGCCTCTGATGAACTGGAACCTCATACTGGGAACACTGACCAAACCCACCACACAGGTAAAATTGCTGATTGTCTCCACCTAGCGGCAAATCAACAACAGTCCGTGAGATGCTGGAGAGGATGTGATGTTTAAAATCTGAGTCTGAGGTTTGCAGCCCACCAGATACTTTCTAAAAAGTTTTTCAATGCTTTTTATTGTCAGAAACAAAACTGCTTTGTGTTTTTTTTAATCTTATTTCATCATCTACTTCTAAATGTACTTCTAAATCTTCAGAATCTCTGCATCATGATTCTTTGTGACAGCATTTGTCGATGTTTCTTCTTCAGGTGGATGCATCTGGACAGACGTTGTTGGTTTCTTCTCAGACGTTCACTGCAGGACCTCTACACGACAAACTAAATGTCTCCTGCTCTCTTCTGTACATCTCAAAGAACAGCAGATCAGAGACCAGCACCAGCCTCAGAGTGTTGTGTATGTGGAGAGCAATAACAACAGCGATCATGAATCATAAAGCATTTATTTAGATTTAAGAGCAAGTATTAGGTTTACTTTGTGTGTATTATGCAAATATTACAGACACTGCTTGAGTAAATTCATTGTATTTCTGCTGAGGAACTAACTATATGAATACACACATCAGCTGAGACAACTTTACATTCATTCATTAGACAGACGATGGGGTCTTTTCTTTCAGATGCTCCCAGAAGCACCACAGCCCAGGTGAGTCCATCAGGACCGGCGTCTGAAGGCTGCGTCGTGACCCTGAGCTGTCGGAGCGACGCTAACCCAGCTGTGCAGAGATATGAGTGGTACACACAGAGTGAAGATGGGAAACTGGTTCTGAAGACTCAGGGTCCGATTCTAACAATGATCGTCAGCAGTAACGTTCTGGGACTGTATGTCTGCGTGGCACATAACACTCACGGCAGCCACCAATCCAGAGCTGTTGCTGTGGAGCTTAAAGGTAAGATATATTGTCTGTTAAATGCATACACTATATATATATATACACGCACACATATATATATTATATATATAGTGTATGCCAATAGTCTGTTGCAGCTAACAGGGAATGTTCCCAGAACATTGGTTACACCATCATTCTGCCTCTTGTATTCACAGAAAACTTAAGTCATTATAAAACGTAAAACATATTATGACAAATTATGACTTGAGCAGTAAAGACCTAAAAAAGTGGAATTTTCTGCTCAGGAATCAATGATGTGACACTTTTTTGTTCTATACTATTAGTTTAGGGGAAAAAACATAAAAAACAACTTGTTTTAAATAGTTTTTTTACTTCAAGCTGTCAAATTTTTAAAAGTACAGCAGTGAAGCTTTTAAATAATAATAATAATAATAATAAAAAAAAAATTTGTTATGATTCATTAAATCAAACCTTTATTTGAAAATGGTGTTTAAACATGAATGATTTTTAAAAACATATAAAATCAGCATAAATACAAAGACTGTGACATGTGCATTTTAAACTAGATTTCAGGTTTATTATCTTGGCTTGTCCTTCACCCTTAACCAGTACAGCAGTTCATCATCTGTATACTTCACTAAAGATGAAAGTGATTCATGGCAGACAGGATGGAGAAATCTGTGGAAAGTTTATGTGGCTGTATAGCTCAGCGAGACACAAAACGTCAGTGAAAACAAGCAATTAAACAGAAAACCACATCAATAAACATTCATACGAGTGCCGGTGGCCAATCAGAGGATGTGAAAGCTTGCCGACCTCTGATTGTTCATTCCTAGACTGTGTGTAACTGTAATGCAAAAAAATCCATGAGAACTTGAATTACAGATGCATAAATTCTGACTCTCGGTCTGGGGCTCTTATGTATGTAATGGAATGCGTGACTCTATATTCTAACGGTGGCATAAACAGTCACAGTTTGTGTTTTTGTCTGTGTGTGGAAGGTTGCCAGGGTTCCACAGCACCGTACATCATGTGTGGTATTCTCATATTCTTCATAATTCTCATCACTGCTGTAGATCTGATCAAATACAACCGGTGAGTTCAAACTAACAGCACAAAACATGAGCTGGAACAGCTCGACTAGAGATCAAAACCCAGACAATATAAACCACTGAAATAAAACAATTAAAAACTTCTTTTGTTCTATTTCAGGTTATTAAAAAGACTCAAGGTATGACATGACAACATGGAAACAGTCTCAGAACAGGCTACCATTCTCTAAATGTTCTCTTAACGTTATCAATCTTTCTGTAGCGTTAATGGAGTGTTTTTAAATGTTGCAGGAAACTTATAAATAGCACTCTTAAAACCGAGCAATAATGTTAAAGTCATATCTAAATACTAGATATTTTGAACATTCCTAGAACATTCAGAATAACACTTTTAACATTTTTGGTTGGTTAACTGTTGGGAAACCATTCTTGCAAACTAAAGTTGTGTTGTGTAAAATGTTGCGTACAGAGATTAGACTGGCAACAGAAACATTTTAACATCCACAAAAAACTAAAACCTAAATCCCACTTCTAAAATAAATCCTCCTGTATCACAAACAGGACAACGACTGAAAATCTGATTCTAAAATCTCCCACAAACTCACATAAACATAAACGTGACGTCTGCAGGGCATTTATCCAATCACAGCAGCAGCCTCATCATTCATGTTTATTAATGACAGCTGATCAATCAGCGACACGTGCGTCATACTGACCCATCAGATCTATATTAAACAATCAGGACAAAATATATAGATATATAGAATATACAAAATATGTAATATATAGATCGAGAAAGAATGAAACGCTACTTTTATGTTTGTATTTTCTGACACCTGGTGGCGTGAAAAAGCAATTTATTTAGCAAACAGCTGTGCAATACAAGCAACCCAGCTAACTAATTTTATGTTGTAAGAACGTTTCTCTAATGTTTCCTGTAAGTAACAGAAATGTTAAAAATGTTTGTTTGAATGTTCTAGGAACGTTCAAAAGGTCCAGTTTTTTAGACACGGTATTAACATTAATGCTTGAGTATCAGAAAGTTATTCACCTTTTGAAAATTTTGTAATGTTTTATAAAAATGTCCCACTAACAACTTAAGAGTTTTGGATTTATACAATACATAACATTAAAAAGTTCTATTAACGTTACTGCAATGTTAGTTTTTTTTTATTTTAAATTCACATTCTAATATAGTACTACTGATTAAAAGATGTTGCATACACCTTTAATGAATTGTGTTTGTCCTCAAAAGGCTTAACTACATGTTTAGACAGTATAAAATCTTTCATTCTGTTAGAAGTTTGAGGAGACGAGAGAAGCCACAACATACACCAACCTCCAGATAACCAACGACTCCACAGTGTACAATGAAATACAGGTTATCATCTTTTCAATGTTCATTTTCAACTTCTCAAAAGCTGCAGTATTTTATTAAAAGATGAAGCACAAAAGACCTCATTTTAAATATGAATGTTATTATATAGCTTGGTGAGCGAGTGGATTAATTTAGTATTTAGGTTATATTTTCATGTATTTATTGATGAGGGGAATTTCATGATTTAATCTGGCTTTAAATCAAACATCAATTCCCTGAGACAGGAAATGCATGTGAATATTCTCAGAATGAAGGAGCACAAACTGACAGATCAGAGATTCTGATGCAGGGCTTGCGGTCTGCAGCTTTCAACTGCATCATTAATGTTTCCATTTACAACTTTATAAATATTTCACATGTGCATTTATCTCAAAACCTCAAAGGTGTTCGCAGGTGTGACATCATTTTATATAGAAATACTGCAGTTCTTAATGCACATCACTTTATTAAACATTATACAGCTAGCTGAGTATGTGAGGTGTGTGTAGCTTCATTTAGCATGTTTAGTGTGTGTACTTAATGCATTTATAGACCTTATAGCTTTTTATCTTTGCTGCAGAAAACAGCCAGCAGGACTGAAGAGGACTATGAAAACAAACACTGGGCCAAACATTAGCCGTGGCTTTAGTGGTTCTCCAGAAACAATGTGATGTGGACGACGTAGGTTCCAATCCAGCCTGCATCTCTCTCTCTCTCTCCTGCAGCATTCTTGGATTCCGTTAGTCATTGAAAAGCAGATTTGAGATGAAAACCGTGACGATTATGGAAATCCCGTCCTGCCTTTTAACTATTTCTGTGTGTGAGGACGTTGGTGTATTTGTGCATCAGAGGAAAGTCATCTGAGAACTGTAACAGCTCATCTCTGTGCTTCCGTCTGCAAGATGGAAAATTCATCATTTGAAATAGCTGATTAAAATAACATGAGCTGATTAAAATAACATGAAATAATGATGAGAAGGTCAAATGAAATGCTAGTCACTGATCTCTATAAAGCCAATTTGCTTTGCCTATATGAGTATATAACATATGGAAACAATGAACTCCAGAGGCTGTAATGTATTCGCTTCAGACTAAAGACAGTTTTACACTGTCTAAAAGAGCCATTTATAGACATTAAAGATAAAAAATAAACTCTTTATTTGCAGGCTGACACATCAGAGTAAAGTTTAATGCCGCTCAATGAAGACCTTTAAACAAAACTTCATAGTCTAGAATTAAAATATGCTAATATGTTATTTGGTTTTTCTTCCACTAAATAATAAGAATTCAAAGAGACATAAAACCATACAACAGAATAAAAATAAAAAGTTTTTTTAAATGCATTACACAATTTAAAGCTACAATATGTAACTTATTTTGGTTACATTTAAAAATCTGTACACAACACATCTTATCTTTGATTATCTTACGCTGATTCACATCAGTGAGTTTATAATAATGAATATCATTTAAACTGTCGGGTCTGTGTTCACAGGAAATGTCAGTTTGGCTTCACTTGACTTAAGAGTGTGAAGTCACCTGTAATTGTATGTTTCAAACAGAGATGGCGACAGAGAGCTGAACGTTACTGATTGCAGCTTTGCATTACAATGGCAGAAGGTTAAAGACACTGAACAGTAAGAACAGAGTTCTGCAGGAAAATCTCATGATGACGTCACAAGCGGCTTCGACTCACTGATGATGGGAGACGCCTGGATCACCCCTGAGAAATGTGTGAGCTCATCGTGAGACATGCACTCACAGAGGAGCCGGATGACTAAACCGTCCTGTTGAAGCATGTTGAACGTCACTCAGAAAAATATATTCACTGTTTTTGCAATTGCACTTGCAATGGAAAGCTTGTGGTTGTGCCAAAATCATAACAGTGGAGCACTGTGAGCCACAAAATGGATTCATGTCAGAAAGACCATGAGTCGCTAAAACCGCCGGCTTCTGGTTTGTATTGGGTTTTTCCTTTTTGCCAAACTATAGGAATTTTTGGGTTGTAATCATATCTCTTCCTCCTGCCACAGTGACTGTCCCGTTAAGAGACGCATCCTGATCGGAATTCTGTACTTCTGTCTTGGAATCTCTAAATGTTTCCTTGTTCAAAAGAAAAAAATCAAATAAAAGATAATGTGTAACTCGAGAGGCTGGTGTATATTCCCGGAATAGAGAGACTGTAAATTATATACATTTTATATATCTGCTAACAGTGAAATCTATCAAATGCAAAAGTCAAATGTGGTGACATTAGTTTCTGATTCTTGACTGTGATAAATGTGTAAATAGAGGATGTTGGTTTCTGCCTCATCATGTGTTTCTTTCCAGGAACTTAAACACCTTAAAGAATCTGCACACTTGAGCTAAACACCATGAACTGAGCATTAACATTCCCCCCACTGCCCCTCCCCTCTGGAAATCCTATGATGTCACTTCCTGTATTAATGTGGATTGTCTGGACAAAGAATCTTGTTTTAGAGCTTAATTGTAGTGAAATCAAATTAAACTATTTTTTTCAAACTCCAAAAAAAACCCTGTAAAGTTTTTATAAACAACAGTGATTTTTGTCTTTCCTGGAGCATTTAAATGAGGTCTCTGTTAACTGTCTGAAAGATAACTGAGAATTCTTCAGAAGTTTGTATTGCACAGATAACAGCATCCCAGTTTAGACTGACATGAAGAAGAAAGTGTTACATTTGGGACAAATTATTTCTCTGATCTCTGACCACCTCCTGAAGAGATGCAGAATATCACCCAGTGTTAACAGTCACTTCTCTTATCTACAAACCCTCTTTTATACAGTCATGGGTAAATCATGGGTGAGTAAGGCAATGAATGAGAGAGAGATGGGGGGCATGTATGTGCATTCAGTCATGAAGACAGTCGTGCATGTTGAGTGTCTGAGTGTAAATAACAGTGAGATGTGTCAGAGGAGACGGGTGGGCGATGTGTGGGGTAAAAACATGGGGGGAGACGTGGGTAGAGGTGTGTGTGGGTGTGTGTGTGTGTGTGTGGTCCTGATATTCACTTCATCATGATACAGTACAGTAATACAGTAAATTTGGACCCTGTGAGGAAACAAGCTTATAAATCACAAAGAATGATCAAACATTTTAATTTAGTTTCTGTGAGGTTTAGAGGTAGAGTTAATATAGAGTAACTTAATTTACAGTATTTACAGTATATACAGTGTTTATATTGTACATTATAAAAACCATTATGTCTAAGGAAATTTCCCTATAGAACATGAAAGTGTGTGTGTGTGACTGGGTTGTGTTATGCATTTAGTTGATCTCAGTTTTATGTCTCATCTCAGTCCATCATCTCACGGTTTTCCCCTGTGGTGAACTGTAATCTGATACAATCTCAATGTCATACTTGTGTGTGTGTGTGCAAGGTTTCTCATAAAAGAGCAAATAAAGAAAACACTGACGTCCAGGTCATCTGTTTATGAAACTACATCTACGATACATGTAGAGTTAGACGCTTAATGCAAAAGTGTGAAAACTCCAAATAAATAATTCTCAAATTAGACACAGGAGGTCTGAGGTCATCAAGTCATTTTTGGAAATAACAGAAAAACTGAATTCTGCAGAAAAATGAAATGTGTAGTGAGAGGGTGTGAGTCTGTAGTTTTTTTTGAAGGTGACTCAGAGTGTGTCATGACCTGCAGTATATAAGAGCTCATTTCACTTCTCTAAATGTTAGCAGACTGATAACACTAGTTTATTCACTGTGTTTATTACTTGGGGTTTGGGGATTACCATGAAACGTAAGTTGTTGTTTTTTTCATTCTGTTTCTGTTTTGAGGACATGAAAACGATGGGGTGGTCCTGTAGGGGGTGTGTTTGCTTTCTTGTGAATTGTGTTAGGAAAATATCTTCAAAATTGAACGCAGAATTAACCAGTTGAATGTATGAATGTTAATTGAATGTATAACAGGTGTATTTTAATGATGTGTCATAAGTATACATGAATACAAATTAAATTTAAAAACATTTTAAAGTTTTAATACTTTACAAATAATTTGTGTAGATCTACTTGACAAGAAGAGTTTTACATTGATATATGTTTAAATCATTATTAGACTGAGGGTTATAATCATCAGTGAGTGAGACACAGCAACTCAAAATTCACAATAAATTCAGACAGTTTGGGGTTTTTAAATCGTACTTACATAATGTGTGATATATTTTATCCTGATCAAATTATTCTGAATATTTGTGGCTTTGAAGGTACCAGCTAACATTTGAGAACGTTTCCTTAATATTTCCATCATGTAACTAAAACTTTAGAAATGTTACTGCACACAAGTGTAAACAATGACCTTCATTTCTGCATTAAGAGGTTTCAAGATTAATTGTGCCATTATTTTCCTTCTGTCAATTATCAAAGGGTTGAATCACACAGTTATCACGTCTGTTAAAAGTTTTAGTTTGAAGAACTAAAACGTTCAGACAGAGTTTCAGCCGTGTCGTGTTTGAGTCTTTAAGCTGTAGCTAAAGATCAACACAAACAGATTTCATCCAGTTATTTGTGTGCAAAAGGTTTAAGATTCAATTACTGATAAAATAAGCCTGTGTGATATTGCTCATCCTCTAAATCATATAGTGACTGTGGAAATACAGAAATAAAAAAATACAGAAATTAATACAATTTAAAGTTCTTCTTAGTTAAAGATCTTATTAATAACATCTTGAATGTTTCAGGTTGTAGTTTTCAATGACTTCATGACAGATGGAACATTTCTGGATTTTGCTCTTATGTGTTTTACTTTCATTTTAACAGCAGTAATATTACAGTTACAGTTGCATGAGACTGAATGACATCAGCTGCTCATGTTAAGACTTCCTGTGAGCAGTGACTCATCCTTTCAGCCAGAAGGATCTTAATCTCTTCGTTTGCTCATTTTAAAGTGACACTCACCCGGGCATCACTTCCACACACTGTTCCACATTTTTGTGGGGTGATGAACTCTTTATATTTATCCCATCCACTGTAACCAATACACGGAAGAGCTGACATGTGTTAAAGCGGCTGTTGATGATACTGACACACACCACAGCACCTGTGAGAAGTTCTGAACTTCTGAATCAGACTGACTGAGTATCAGCTGTTTGAATGACATGTGTGTTGTTATGCTGGCAGTGTTGGCAGACTCCACCCTTCCCCTGATCTTCCTCATGTCTTGTGTTGAGATCTTTCGCATCACTGTGGCTCGTCCTGCTTCTGTTTCACGCGGGAGAGAAGATCTGCACAAGATACAGCAGGACCTGCGCAGACTCTCTAAATTATTAACTCAGGACATTGTAAGTTTGGATTCATAAATTCAGTTTGTCTTTTCAGTAAACAGTTTTTATTCATTCTGGGAGTAAATGTCTCACGCAGGAGAACATCTCAGCTTGTAGGTCATTAATCTTGTTGTTTATCTAAAAAGTGGCTGAATGTTTTTTAGAAAATGTCAGAGATGATGCAAGACTTTGAACGGGATCTCACCCATCTGCCCATGCTGAGCTTCAGAGCAAAAGATCTGGAATCACTGCAGGTAGCACATCAACAGCTGAACCTCGTCTGCCTCTCTGTCGCCATCTCTGTTTGAAACATGAAATTGCAGGTTGCTTGTGGAGTTACTGTCTTTGTTCTTGAGATCTGACTCTTTGTGTCCACAGGTGAGCAGCACATTAACACAGCTTTACTCTGGTCTGACGTCCTTCCTGCTTCACCTCGACTGGCTGCAGAGTGAACAGAAACAGCTGGAGACTGATTGTTCTAAAACACAGAAGGTTATTCATCATATCAACACCATCACGCTCAGAGTTCTCAGAGAGGTAAGAGCTGCATCTCACCAACAGGGGGCGCCAAAACATCTGAATCCATTTCACAGGGGCAATAAATAGATTATTGAAGCTAAAATGAGATGAAAGGGGTGTTTACACAGATCTTCTAAACTTTGTCACAGATTGGGTCAGCACCTACTGAGCCTGTTTACCAGAACCTGCCTCCTCTGGACACATACTGGCAAATGCACCAGGCAAATATGGAGATCCGCAGGAAACTGTTCTTGTTCTGTGACTGGTACAGCAGAGCTATTGGAGCGCTGAAACACAGACATTAGTGGCTGTCCACCAGCGATCTAACAATGTTACATTGCAAGAACGTTTCCCTAACGTTTCCATTCAGTACGCGTTAAAAATGTTATTTCAAACATTCTAGGAATGTTCAAAACTTCCAGTTTTTAGACGTTGTATTAACGTTATTGCTTGGTTATATGCTTGGTTTTTTGATAACTGAAAAACTTTAAGAGAACGTTTACCAACGTTTTTGAGAACGTTTCAGAACTTGAATCTTTTTGTCCTGACATTCCTCGAGTTTACTTTTTCCCATGTATGATATTGTTTTTCTAATTCATTTGTAAGTTATGTATTTAATATTTAAGGTTATTTATTGAGGAGATATTTATTTGCAGCATGTATTTTTTATACACAGAGTGAATGAGACTTCAGAAAATCTGAAGTGTGTCATTGACGCGGTTTGTGCGTGAAATCAACTGCAGGCAGTTGCTAATAATGACCAGAAGATGTCGCTAAAACACGTCGTTGTGTTTCTACCGCGAAGCCTTTGAATTACATTGAATTGACCATGTGAATTAAATGTTATTTTCATTTATCAATGTTCGGTTAAAGGCTAATAAATCCTGGTGACTTTAATATTTAAATGTACATGCCAGCTTATTTTTGGCGAATAGGAATAAGCACGTGACAGGCTGTAATATTTTCAACACTAGAGAACTGGTGAAAATGATGCTTTTATGTTTAACCTCTGCAGCCTCGTTTATATTTAAAACCAAACCTTCAGATCTGTTGCTGCTGTTTTATTGTGAACATAATGAAAATGCATTTAATGTTGAAACGCATTTAATGTTTATAAATGATATTATTCTGTCAGTGTTCAGTATGTTTAGTCACTTAAGTGCCAAAATATTGTCGATTGTAATCTGATCATGAAAGCTGCAACAATGTTAAAATCTTTGCCAGTTTATCAATATAAGATTATCAGTTTATCACTATATTTATAATGAACTTACAGTTACATTTATTTGTTACACATTAAAAAACTGAACTCAAATACACTGTGATTTGTCGACACAAGCGTAATGAGACTCATATGATTCTCTATGTTTGTGTTGAGTCCTAGTGTTAGACTTGTTTTTGTTTACACATATTAAGATATTTATTTTTGTATTTATTATTATTTTTTATTTGACTATTTCATTGTTTTACCATGTTTTTCTGAATAAATTTTACATCAAACAGAACCTCAAGTATGGGCCTGTTTTTCTATATTCATAAACACATTTATGCATTTTACAGACACTTTAATCCAGAAAACTTTCAATGCCTTCAAGTCCAGTGAATCGAACCGTAAGCTTTGTGTTGCTAGCATCACATGTGCCAATCAATCAAGCATCATCACATCATGTGTGATTTATCTAATCATCTGTATTTAATACGTTTTTGAAATAGACTTTGATTCTTCATAAGAAGTCACATGTAACCGTCCAGTTCTAATAAACCTCCTAGACCAGTAATGAAAGGAATTAAATCAGGGTTATATTTTTATTTGGGGCATTTAGAGGGTTTATGGGTTTATATTGTCCTTAAAATGTTGCATCAAAACATTGTAGATTTATTATGTAAATGATTCAATATAAGCGGTAAATAATTGACCTGTCTGTGCTCCGCCTGTGGGCTGTACTGTGTTGTGATTGGAGGATGGAGGAGGAGGGCGGAGCCCCAAACCTCCTGAACTCTGGGGGCGGGGCTTGTTCATCTTTCTGCTTTGCTAAAGAACAAAAAAACACTTTCACATCGAAACAATCTATCGATGAGTTCTTTAAACAGTCTGTTACAGCCAACAAAGAAAGAAACAACTTTCAGCTTTTGTTTTAGCCCGATATTCAGTGTGATGGTCTGTCCCTCTTTAAAGCCCAGATCCAGTTTAGGTCCCGAGTTTAACTTATCAAAACGCCAACAGACTGAAACACAGCGTGTGCATTCATGTGGTAACTTATGATGTTTAATTATAATCATATTAAATGTAAAAAGACATTCATGTGAGATCAGTGGGGATACATGACAACTTTTATTCATTGTGTGTTTGTTTGGGCGTGTGTGTGTTTGTGTGTGACATTATGTGCATTACTGACATGAGTGTCTCATTAACTACTGAAATTATAGGTTAAGTTAGTTTTATTTTGTTACACATAAATATATTGTGACAAAGCTGTGATGTGACCTGTAAACATGCTCAGTTTAAGAATAAATTCTGATTGTAATTATGGGATGTCCTGCTTGCTGTATGTGTTAATCTTCTGTTTTCAGTAAACTGTCACTAACACATGTGAACCTAACACATCTTTCACAGTAAAAGTAACCCAGTAATTTCATTCTTGTAATTTTTAATTTTCAGTTTGTAAATGTAACACGTAAAACAAACTGCTTGTGATGCAACATCTTTACACAACTTTACACAACAAAACAATACAACACATAACATTGAAAGCTTTGGTTCAGCATAAAGCATTTTTGGATGTCATTTCCTAACACACAATGAGGTAAACTGCATACACACCTTCAGTTTAACAACTAAACAACACAGATAAATAAAAGCTTTGTGTCTCTTTTAAGGTGCATTCTGGTTAAATACCAATACATTTGTCTTAGGACACAGTGTCCTTTTTTATCTGACTTCTCCTTTTTGTATCACCTCAGGAAATATAGAAATTAGATATTATCCAATTTGTAGGACAATTGAATAAAAACAAATTAAATATGGAGAATTGATTCAAATTTGTACACACGTCTGAAATAAAACATGACAAAACTGATCATGATTTGTCATTTATTGTCGTACTGGATTAACCGCAGAGCAGCTTCACTTGAAGACACACCCTGGACAAACTCTCCTTCTGCCAGCCGCTCTGTGAGTGACAGACAATCACTGTGTTAATGACGTGTGTGTTCAGCAGACTTTCAACCAGCATAACAACAATGTTTCTGAAAGAAATCACCTGACCTGCCTTTAAAAACTGGGTGAGTTTTCTTTAGTTAATATGTTTAAGTTCAAACTGGGTGAGTTCTCTTTAGTTAATATGTTTAAGTTCAAACTGGGTGAGTTCTCTTTAGTTAATATGTTTAAGTTAAAACTGGGTGAGTTTTCTTACCATTATCTTTTTTGTCAAAGATGGCCCAGAGTTTCTCGGCTCTTTTTTCCGGAGTGTTTTCATCATTGGGAAGATCTGCCTGTTTTTCTTTGGGTATTAGTTTGAAAATGGCCTGATGGGAAATCAGAGACAATTTAAACACATTTCCTATCTATGACATTACAGTCCAAATGTTATTTTGTATGTTATTTTGTAATGTTTTGTTCCAGTTAGGTGAAGTTCAGTCCATTAAGATGAACTGACTTTCATCGTATGGGAAAAGCAGCCAGTATGTTGTACAACATATATTGCAGTTTTAGGTGAACTGTTCCTTTAACAATATTCTTTAACAATATTCTGGTATGTTCTGTGAGTTTGGGGTCATGTAGTTGCTGTTTTGTAGCACTTTATCTTATTTTATTTATTTAGTTATGATGTCATTGTTGCTCAGTTCCAGGTTCTGCTGCTTTGATAACATCTCGACACACAGAGCAGCCTTTCCAAATGACTCTAAATCTGTTAGTTTTGTCTTTACTTTATTGGATTCTGTTTAGAATAGGTGTTAAATTTATCACATCCCTTCAGCTGTTCAATTAGCTGTAAATGTTTTACTCCCCCACTAAAGCTTAACTTGCTCGTCTGGTAAAGACAGATTTAGCTCCTCCCAATATAACTGAGATTATCTAACAATAAATGTGTACAGAAGAATAGGTGCCACAGTTATAATGCAACACAACTATGTGTTGATATGTAAATGTAAAAGGTAACGTTTTGTAAATATATGGTATATAACATGGAAAAACGTTATTTGATAACTTTAGCCTGGCATCCTCTTACCTGGCAGAGTTCACACACTTCAGCTTTTGTGATGTAGCCGCTCTTGTCCACATCAAACAGAGAGAAGGCCCACTCCAGCTTCAGGTCCGACTTGGCTGAGGAAGTCATGTGAAGGGCTACAATGTACTCTCTAAAGTCCAGCGTCCCATCATTATTGGTGTCGAAGGAGCGGAAAACGTGCTGGGCGTAAGTTTTCGCATCACTGTCGGGGAAGAATCGAATGTAGATCTCCACAAACTGATCTTGTGAGATGCGACCAGAAGGACACTGCTTCTGGAAGTTCTCGTACCACTGCACGATCTCAGCTTCTGTGAACCTGGTGTTCACCTTAAGGTCATCGAGAACTTCTTTGGAGAGAGCTCGTCCTTTCTGTGAGTTTCCCATGACCTTATCAAAGAA
>JAZGTK010005991.1:0-21494 GCA_036877625.1 Ambastaia sidthimunki
ATCTAGGGTCTTGTTTAGGATTTGTCTATTGTGTTATGAGTAATCTGGCCCAGAAGGTCTTCTGCTGCTCTAGAAAACAATAAACTTGGTTTGGAGCTTTTGGTTGTTTAGGATGTTTGTTGTTTTCTTCATGATGTCACAGGACACACTCATACACAAGGCTTTGGAAGATCAGTAATTATGAACTAATACACAATTGTCATTTAAACCATGCAGACTCATTACAGCCCTGTTCATTTCACAGAAGCATGTGATTTGGGTTAATCAAGACTTTAGAGGGACTCTTCAGTTAGTGTTTCTGTATTATTCTCTGTGTGACTATAGCCTGTAGTACATATAACTCTCCCAACAGCTAGGAGCTAAATGTACTTATTAAAAATTCCAGTTAAAACATCCGAACATGCTTCAAAAAAGCAGCATTGATTTTAGACATTTGCTGTCTGTCTGTCCGTTACGTAACACTGCAGTTTCCTGTCCACTCTGTGCTTTGACCCCTATAGACTTCATTGATCCGAGAACTTTTCCCATTTATATAAGTGACTGCGGCAGTTTGTCTTGCCATCAGGCTCTCATGTATGCTAATTTACATGCCTCTGAAAGGCTTGCCCACAAGGCCACGGTTGCTGCATTGTCCAGTCAGAGATAACTTATTGATTTCCTGTTCAATGGCAACCCAGAGAAACATCAGAGGAAGTGTAGAAGGCTGTGTGACGTACCCGCTAAAACTGGTCTGTTTTTACTGTTTCTAATTCAAGTAGTGACTCAATTTAGGCTGAAGAGTTAAAATAGTTTTGCTAATAGGGAAGTGCATGAGTAGAAGGCTTTTAAAAGGTAAACAGAAACCTTAAATGACTTGCGTATAATAAACTATAATAGTAGTTCTTTTTCAGCAGAACAAAATCATTGACCAATCACAATAACATAGAGAAGGAAAATCTGCCGTGTCAATCGAATAGTTTGGGGACTAGTTATTTTTGGTGTACTGCTCTCACACACATTGTCCTCCACCTAAAGATCTGGCAACCAGAAAAGCCTATTTCCACAAATCTTAGATGTTTTCTTTCTTTTAATGCCCTGTTCTGTCTTTGGGGCAAGTAAAGCCACAGTAATAATACAATCAGCTTCATAACAGTGAGTGTGGAAGGCTGATAAGAGAAGAAGGGGAAAGGGGCAGGAACAGGCCCTGAAGAGAAGCCAAATTTAGGAAAATGTATCTACTTAAATGACCTGATCAAGCACTGCTCAAACTATGAGCAGTTTATCATTATATGCTGTAAAAGTGATATTACCTAAAGCCCACAGTGAATACTTTTTTAAAACTCATTCTAGTCGAGTCTAGTCTAGTCTATTTATAAGGAAAGACCCTACAAGGATTAGTGTTATAATGCTTAAGGTCTAAAACAAAGGGTAAATAAAGGTTAGGTTTGCAACTCTGGAATTTCATAAAGGCGGTATCCTATCATCTCTCTTACCGTACTGAACTGTTCTCATAAATAATCTCAAACCAGTGTATTCCTTTTTTTTTAAAAAAGGTCAGCAGGATGCAATTGTGTAATGACCCGGGGGCCCATTGCTGGAGTCAAATTCAGGAATTTGAAATTCAGGAATTTGACCAGGTCTTACCTTTACTGTGGACGGTGGTCGGGAAAGCTGGTTGACTCTAGAGGAACAGAAGACAGAATAATGAGAAAAATCGAAGCTAAGATTGCAGATAATTGTGCAATGCTTTCTTTAATTTCCCAAACACAGGCAATAGCCATTAAAATACAAATTTACAGCAGCAATAATGAAACCTGAGATCTGAAAGCTAAAGCTCCATGAGTAAAATGAGGTAAAGCAGACAGGGCGAACGGTTTGAGTCGGTATGACCACAAACGGCCGGAGGAGTAAAAATCTGGTGACGTTCCAAGTTCTTGATATAGGAAAAACTGTAACAGTAAAATTAACATACGGTCCCTCCATTTGGGAAAATACCATTGACGTGACCTTATTTTTACCTTTTATTATTTTGGTAAAAGTAATCGTGTTCTCTATTTGATAGCATTTGCCTCTGTTTTTTCTGCAGTGATAAGAGATGCAGTCTGTTGTCGTTCTCAGTTTTACGTGCTTCGTCTTCCCCTCAAGCAGTTTAGAGATGCTAACATCTACAGTCAGTCCCCAAGGGCGCCAAACTGATGCCAGCAAAGCAAAGGATACGAGACAAATGCATGTGTGTTTTTGCGTGACTGCCCGGTTGCACAGTGTTTTCCCCTGCGCTATAAATGTCTCCCTCTCTGCCCAAAACCGCTAACAACCTAGAAATAATAAAGCTCTCCTCAAGCTTGATATATATTCCTTCGCTCCAGTGAATGAATTTCATTTTACATGTTACATTTTATAAATAGAGAAGAATGCGTGCGCACAAGGGTGAACACAGATATTTGTGAATAAAAAAAATTACTAGGCATGATAAGCACAGTTGTAATAAAAGCTTATTTCTGGAGTGCAATGAAGCCCACAATGATGCACCATTTGTGGAACTGCGATCGTGATTGTTATGTAAGAGAATATTGGTTGGAAATGCTTAATGTACTAATGCACGAGCTCATTACCACTGAATATACACTAAGAAATTTATGCTGAATCTGTGAAGCTGGTGCTTTAGTTAGGACTGTACGGTATTTTATCATATCACACATTATATAAAATATCATTAAATAAAACAAGTGGCACATACTTGTGTCCGGATATTACAGCAGTGCTAAACATCATAGCGTATCCAATTGTAAGAATTTGCTCCCTGGTTGTTGTTCAATAAAAAGCATTACAGGACACTGTCTGTGCAGGTTAGTGTGGTTTATATAGGATGCTATACAGTGGCCATAAAAAGCTGGTGTAGTGAAATCTCTGTGCAAAGTGCAGCCTATGATGGGAGTCAACTACTTTGAACACCATTAACGATACACTTATATTTAAACAGCTAATGTATTTAGCCAAGCAGTTTTTTCTGTATCATTTAGACTTGTATTTGGTTTTAAATGTTATTTGTATTCCACGACTTATGATATACAGCAGGAAAAAATAATAAATATGATAGAAGTGTTCAGTTGCTCCTCGTGGAGTTTAATGACTGATGTAAGTTGTAATAGGTGGCTAGACAAGAGAAAACATCAACCTCCTGAGTTGTGTCTCTTAGATTTATCGTGGGAAGATCTTCTACAGTAATGCAACAAACCACCCTGCCTACAAATATCCCCAAACGGACAGGAAGGAAGTCATTTTTGAGTGGCAACACACACAGGAAATCCATTTGATAAAAGGGAGCAAAAAGAGAGTCACAGTGTTTGGGCATCATGTTTGTCTTTACCTTTTAAGGGAATGGGACTCTTCCATAACCAAACCAAAGCATATGTTAGATAGAGCTGTTTAAAAATATCCATGCCTAAATATATATACGTATATAGCTGAAGTAAGCCGTGTTCAAATGTAATGGCAAGTCAGAGTATAGTGAGAATAGCAATGACAACATTGGGGTTTATTTAATGTTCAGTTTCTCTCATGTCATGGCTTAACAGCCTAAGATTGTTGGAGGGTTTAAGCTGGTCTCCCAGCCTGGTTTCAGATAGTTAGGCTGGTTTTAAAGAGGTTTTGGCCAGTTGGAAGACCAGCTTTGCCAGACTGGGAGGCCCAGCTTTAACCAGCTATTGCCAGCTTAAACCAGCTAGGACCAGCCAACCAAATTAGGTTGGTTTTAGTTGTTTTCTTTGCAGCAGGAGTCATGATGTTTCTACTGCCCAAAGTTTGCACAAAATCTGAAAAAAATAAATGCTACATTCATGAATGTGCTTAGTAAGCTTGACTTTGCCAAATGCTTTTACTACTAAAATGACATCTATTTGGGAATCTGTCATATTGGTTATGATTTCTGTAGAGGAAGCTGTGTCCTTGTCTGTTAAAGGTTGTTTATAGCTATGATCAATACAAGCAGTACCTTGCCTAGAGCTCACTCTGACATCTATAACCTATGTGAAGCATTCATTTCCCCTTAACATTTCACTAATGCAAAGTGTCATTGTTTGAGAATAGATTTAGATCTCCATCCACCTATCGCCAGCCTAACTTATTCAACCTCACGGATTAGCCAGATCCACCTGAGGCTATTCACCAGACACACAAGGGTGGCCAAGATAGCCAAAATCACCATGGCAACAGCTGGCCCATCATTATCAATGGAGGAAATGACAAATGAAAGCCCAGTTTAGGAACGTAAAGTGTCAAACCCTTGTAACAGAGGGATCTAGATGTCATTGSATAACTTTTGTCATTTTTATAAAAACTTTGACTGTACTGTTGTAAGCTGTTAAGGTTATGAGGCACAAACACTTACTGTTTCTCTGCTTTGTCACGGTCATCGAGGTAGAATAGGGCCGTGGCAAGGAAAAACATTCCTCCCAGAACGATGACAAAGGGGCAGAGCATGAGGGCATAGCCTAAGCTCAGGAACTGCCATAAAACTGACGTGGCGTAGCTCTCCTGCAGCGCGTCTGATATCTGCAGGAAAACAGAGGCACAAACAAAAGAACACTCATTAGCATACAAAGAAAAAGTCATTAGTGACATCAGCGTAATAATTATCTTCCTAATATTGTCTTCAAGATCTGAGCTGTGTCAGTCAGTATGTGAGGAGACAGTTAATTTATTACCAATGCATCAGTTTCTTTCAGTAAATCTATAACAGGACAACAAACATTAATTAAGCTATTGATTCAATCAACAACAGGTCTAGTTTGAATATGCTTCTCTTTAAAGTTAACGTATGTCATTTCTGTGTCACTGCTGTCACTACAAAAGCTGCAAAAATACCCACATCTTTTATTGGTCAGAGGGCTATATGGAAAAATATCTTATCTGAAAAATTACACATTTGGCTTTAATGTAAACTAAGGCTTTAACTTATGTTCCCCTGAGATTTGCTCAGACAATAGAAAATAATTTTAATGTGAAGACCAAGCACTGTTTAACTGACCTCCAAAAGGTTGTGAACAGAATTATATTGGAGCTACAGGAGAAATATATACAGAATATATAGAAGCTACAGTAATATCCAATGTTCTAAATCCCCTAAAGTATTTTATTACATTACAAAATGAAGCTGAACAGTACTGACAGCTGCATTAAAGCTTTACACAGCTAATAATCTCATAGCTAAAAATCTGTTTGCGCTGATCCCATGGGTGGAGTAGGAATGCTGACTGTAAAAGGTGTGTTAGTGGGTGCTGACAGTGTGGTCTGTGTACGTGTGTGTGGCCCATACTTCTAGTGTGCATGTATGCATGTATCTCTACCCTTACTCTGCCAAACATTAATGTTGGGCTATTTCTTCTGGTAAAATAGGGCTGAGGTGAGCATTTCTAGTGCGTGTCTAATGAGATTTTTAAGCAAAAGATGGTAGATTGTGGCCGATAGTCTATTTTTATAGATAATTACACCACCCACCATGCCTTAAGGGTGTAGATCCACACACAGGTGCTCTGAATGTTTTTACATCAGTTAGAGTGAAATGATTCATTACCAGGTATTTAGAAATGTTATTTCATTCACAGGTCTAGTATGTGCGCACACACAGTGGATAAGTGCTGTTTGCCTGCTACATGTTCTTAAACCTCCCAGTTGTCTCTAGTAGGCCACTGGATATCGCTACTCAAATAGCAGACCTCCGAGTCAGACAACATCAATGTGTAATGTCTGGAAACACTATAGTGCGATTGTCAAAGTTCCTGTGGGTTTCTGCTAAAACGGCCCATTTTTGTGTTTGTGCTTTGGAGGAATTCGTGCGACAGAAGTACGTCACAGCAAGCTTCTCACCAGCTTGTCAGACCTCTGCGTGAAATTATCAAGTAACTGTTGATGCATGACTTGGTTCTACATTTGTGAATTTGACAGGCCACAATGTCCAAAGAATTCCTTTGAGGAACTAGGGTCATTATCACAGGTGAAACTCTAGGACATTTTTCTGAAATATCATCGCATTCCCAGAAGAATTCCCAAAGAAAGAGTCATTTTAACTACGCAGCCTAACATTCATAGCCACAAAATGGAAAACATTTTACAAAACATGGCATTTTGATTACCACACTGGCCAGCTGTCTGCCAGAGTTGTTGAGAAACTAGGTAGAGAAATCTGAGCAGATGGAATGTGGTAGGTTGCTAACGCTGCGTCTGGGTGAACTTGACCTCCGCTTTTCAAGAGGCGGCCAATGCATTCCTGTCAATTAAGATGGCTTAAGGCATGTCTGGACTTCAAAATACTCACATTTCTACCCTTCTCATATTTGCTTGTCTCCTGGAACACTGGACTACATTTGGACTGGCTATCCAATGGAAACTGTTTACCATCTACCTGCATTTTATGTAGAGTTTGAGTATATAACTCGTATTAGAATCCAAGACTACATGTTAGCATAACAGGTCAGAATGTCATGCCACTAATTCATTAACTGCCAGACAGGTCATTTAAATACCAATATCTGTAATGGAGAGACAAAAAAGATGTATGAAAAATATACAGGCAGGTTAGTCACACTTTTCTTTGGAGGTGTGCTTTTGGCACACTCTTGCAGAATACTAAGTGTGTGTGTTAGAGTAACTGATAATGAGCAAACAATACCTGCTATTAAGTATAAGCTGTTAAATGTACTGCTGTTGTAAGGGGTTGAGAGTGATAATGGATTAAATGAACAGTAGGCCTGACCCCCGAGTCCCGCATGGCTGGGGTCTCTGAACTTGTCAAAAGCACATACAGGAGTTACTATTTAGCTTGGATAAATTCCAATGACTCCTGTTCAGAATTCCAGGAATGTCTGGCAGGAGTCGGAAGTCTAGGAACCAATGTGGGCTTTTTCCGGAGTTGAAGAATGGTGATTTTTATGCTGTGCTGGGATCGGTTCTGCTTTGTTTTGTCAACATGAACAGGAGTGAAAAATGGGAAAGGGAAACAGTGCCAGGGTCAGCACTCAGATTCACAGAGCACAATATCACACGGCACAGGACAGGATAGCTTATTGTAGGACAGAAAGGCTTAAAGGTCTGAAGGGAACACTTGTAGATGAATGTAGCCTTGAATGAATTGGTGCCTGGCATATAAACAGAATTATGTCTCCTGAGGACAGGTTTACTGGAAAGCCATGCAGATCAAATGGATGTCAGAAATTTTGGAATTGAGATTTAAAGAAAAGGAATCTTGTTGTATTTGTCGTCTTTACATAAAACTTTTTAGAGCTATTCAATACAACAGACTTCCAGAATCATGTTATCTCTGTAACTGCTTAATTGTCAAAAAATTGACCATGGTTATCCATCTGAAGTGCTAAGCAAAGATTAAGTATTGATCCAAACACCTCATGACCGCCTATCAAATGATGCATATTTTTCTTACTGCTTTAAATACTGAAAGTAATGCTCTTTACACACCACTTAAATACCCAAACTCTATTGTATACATAGCAGGCTAATCTGCTATCACTGTGTACATAGATGGTCTCATGACATAATTCACATGTCAATGGTTTTTACCATAGCTGTGTGAGAGATTCTTACCAGGCCAATGAGGTATGGGCTCCCAGCATCCCCTAGTAAATGTGAGGTGAAGCCCTGAAAGGCAACAGCAGTGGCCCTTCTTGTTGGTATGACAACATACTACAGAGAGAGAGAGAGAGAAAGAGAGAGAGAGAGAGAGAGAATAGGTTCAAGGGGGGGTAATGGGAAAACAAGAGTCTCACATTAAATCATAACAGGAAAACAAAAATTCCGAAAGTGTTTACTTAGCAGACATTTTTCAACACGTTGCCATTAAAGTTCCAACACTGTCAGACTGTTTTATCCACTCTGAGGCTGACTATAGTTGAAGTATGTAGAAAAGGCTTGGCTCATTAAAGTTCACAACAGCATTTACTGCTAAATCTTTCTTTGTGCATTAAACGCACACATTTTCGCTCCCTCAGCTCTAATCCACACTCATACTGTCTTTCTCCAACTCATTTAATTCCTTCACACACAAAAAAAATCATACAAACTGAAACTGTTAATGCGTTTTATTTTCCATGAGTGGCATTTCCATTAGGAGCAATCAAAGGCAGCAATTTTGTCTTGGGCTCCACCCAGGCTATAAACCAAACCAAAATTCATGCATCTTACCATTCAAAATAAGAAACTAGCTTGAGAAGATGACCACTTTTGTTACAGTTAAAGGCTTTAAAGTTTCCACTCAGCCCAGCAGATAAATACAGGCTTTCAGTACGTACCATTAAAATGTCCGCCGTAATGGCCCAGTTCAAAAAGAGCAGCGTCTCTCCAATGAAAATGCAGATCTGAGAGAAAAAGACGAGAGAGGGAGAAAAAACAGAAAAGAGAGGAAAGGTTAATCATATTTTATTTAATTCTTTAGAATGAAAACACTACCTTTCATATATAGAAAGCAGGGTTTACTTTTGGTCAGAGTTTAAATTAACCCTGCACATCTACTAAATCAAATTTGGTGGCATATAAAAAGTGTTATTAATGTGGTTGCATTATATGTAATTTTATATATTTGAATTGAGGGCAACAGAACGTTTGCTTGTCTCAAACCATAAAAGTAGGAGACAGCATGAAACTAGAGTGAAACTCAATGTCTGACAACAGAAAACTGTAACCAGTTATTTTAAACAGACATGTGCAGTCCCACGACACTGACTTCAGAATTCCCACACTAATTAACTGCCATCACACAGTGTCTAGTCTGAATTTCCAATAAACTTACTGCCAGATTGAGACACAAGTATTGAATATTTGAACTAATCACTTGACAGACTTGACAGTGTACAGCCCCAAATGTGACTGACAACAGCTGCCGGGCAGACCTGAGGTCAGTCCAGACGGGACGTGTGAGGAACCTTAGGTTGCAGGAGAATTTGATCTTTCCAGGGTCTTTTCTCACTCTGACAGGGTCTTGTTTTATGTTGTTTTATGCTTACATGACTTCAGTGGCAAAGGTTTTGATGAATAAGCAACATGAGCTATAATGTGTGTGTGTGTGTGTGTCCACAATATTCCTTTTACAGTATATACCGGTGTAAAATAATATCTAAAAGCATGAATGTGTGTATGTGTGTTTGGACATGTAAGAAACCCTGTCCCAAAGTGAGTTAAGACTCAGACAGCGTGACGGACGGGCAAACAGAGGCTAAAACATTAAAGGCCTGCAGGACTCTGGTTAAGGGCTGTAGTGTGATCAGGCAGTATGCGGACGAGACTGCAGCTGTCCCTGCAGGAACAGGCTTTCTCTCGCTCGGTCTCTCTCCAGCACACTGTCACATTCTCAGACAGCACATCTGTCACTATCAAATTTTCTCACTCCAAATATTTTCACTGCTTAAAGTTTTGGATTCCCTGTTTTTTGTACGGTCCATTTGGATGTAATTACAGAGGGTGATTGAGAGGGTGCTTATGTCTTTAGCTGGTGGCTAAGTATATTTGTTGCCACTGTAATGTTACCTATTTGACAACATGGCCAAAATTATTGGCATATTTAATCTGTGTCCTAAATATATCTGTCTTTGTCATAAGCTATTAAAAAAGGGGAGACTCTGGGGAAGGTTTTATACCACTATAGCAACCAAGAAATGATATATATATATATATATTATGAGTCGTCTGTCTCTGTCATTCATTGTTATAAATACCCCAAAATCTGTGATAACTTACTGTACAAATCTGCACAGTCTGTTTATCTGTAAGATTGACATAATGCACTGCATGAGACAGTACACTTTCTTTACCAGAAAAAGTTTTACAACAACTTGTTGTAATATGTCTAAATAAATACGTCTATTTGATTTTTAACTTACATTTTATATAGAAAATGAAGATTATAAAGAAATAAGGGAATACAGAATTATTACTATTATTGTTCTGTTTCTCATACTGTATAGTTCATGAACCCAAGGTTTTGTGGGTACATAAGTCTGCAGTATGTGCGCAGGCAGGTGTACTGAACCTACAGGTAGGACTGTCTGCTTCACACGCCTCTTCAAAATGATCAAAACTTTTAACAATGCATGTGAAGTTTAGACACGGCAACAAAACTAGGTCAGCTGAACATACAGTTAATAACCCAAGCCTTTCATAGCCCATAGCCTTTCATAGTTAGATTTTTTTCATATACATAACACATAAGTAGCATTATTAGAGAGAGTTTAGTTTTTTGTCCACTAGCAAACAGTCCCTAAAAATGCTTAACTTAAGAGTGTTTCTCAAAAAAACAGTTTTTCTCATGCTTTTGTCCTGAAAGAATGTGTGTGATACGGTTAGTCTGTTTTCTTATACAGCATAACTATTCTCACAAATGCCACAGTCTATTGTTTCTCAGCAGTAACTGCGCCCTTTTCCTGGCTTACATGCCAGTTAAACATGTCTGCCTTTTTTGTTCTTTTAGTGTTGGGTTTGGACCTAACAACCTGGCCAAGCAACTATGGGTGTTACAACCACTAAATGCAACAGACCTTGAATCATTTAAACCTTTATTTTGAAGTTTGAATAGAAAAGGCCTCATTTCATCCTGGCTTTGAGAGAACTCATTGTATTAAAAAGGCAGTCAGAAGGAGTTGTTCAAGAGATATTCAGGGCAATGTGTTAAAAGGTCAAACAGAAGAGGATCAAGATATTTACCTCACAATTCAATGGCAACCAATAGATGAGAGCTGTTTACTTGCATACATTTCAAATTGATCTGTGTGTGTAGTTCATTTTGCAATAGGCACCTGTAGACTAACCTATAAGCCCCACTAACCCAATATATTTTACACCAAGCATCAAATGGGTATTTCTCTGCTCAGTTTATTAAGATAAGTAGAAAGATCTCGACACTCTGATCCTAAACCCTTAAAAACAATCGAATCAATGAAGCCACTCACATATGCTCCCACAATGCTCTTCTTGGCCACAACGAAGATGAGACAGATGAAGATAGCAGAGCCAAGCATGCTGACCGCACACACAAGGGGGTCCGCACGTTCCGTCCTCTGCCGGCAGAGTCGTGTGGTCACAGCGCCGATCACCACCCCCAACAAACCCGTCACACAGGTGATGGCCCCGAATATCAAACTGAAGATGAGAGAGACACACGTATTCTTGGTTTTGGATGTTTTTTTCTGTCGTGTGTGTGATGATGAGTGAGCGTGTGTGTGTTCTGACCTGTCTTTGCTGCTGCAGGGCTGATAGGTGCAACTCACTGCTGTCTTCTGGACCACCTGAGCTCTGAACAGGTACTGAGGGATCCAGATCCCAAACGCACCAGTGGCAAACGACACCGCAGCCGACGCCAAAGATGAGAACACATAACTACGGCTGGAGAGCACAGAAAGGGGAAAATTGTCATTGAATGTATATGCATATCAAAATCATTTTCCTTAAACTCTGTCCTTGTTTTCAAACAAATGTAGATGAAAGGTTCTCATGTTTTTTCTGCATTTCTGATTTTTTCAGAAATGCTTTTCTGTTTCAGTCTGTTTTTCGTCTAATCTTTCTGCTATTATTCCTTACGTACTTCCAATATACATAGGCTCTCACTTAACATTTTTTGCCAAACACACACACTTGGACTAAAGGTAAAGATCAGAAAGGAAAGAATTTTAAAGGGATATACTTTTTGGCAAGAGCTTTCATGTCACAGAGCCAGGAAGTGCGTGTCCGTCCTGCACGCTGGTCAGCACTCCCTCTCTTTGGTTCAGAAACGAAAAAAAGAATGAGGGTTCCAGCAGTCAATCCCAACAGCGGAGAAACCTTGGTAAAGAAGATACGTTTTTATGTACAGACATATATACACGTATCACACAGTATAAACTTCAGTAGGAAAGACCTGGGGCAATAAGACCTTCGTTATTAACTCACCGATTACTGCAAATCATTAACAGTACCATTAAAATAAAAATCAGGCCTACATTATAATTATTTTAAAAGGGTTAACTAAATTCTACTGAACTACATTCACCAGCTAGTAAGTCAAGAAGTGTTCAACATGATCATTTTATAAAATGTTCACAAATTTTAAAGATTACATTTTTACGATTAACTAATTCCAACACACACTTTTTATTGCCCTCAGTGTCTTCTGCTCTGTACTATGCAAAAACTCTTGTGGTATTACCATGAGTCAGTGGCATCTGTTAAACAAACTCTTGTTGAAAAATGATAAGAAACAGTCTCACATCCTGTTTAGTCTAGCAAATTGTGCAGTGGTTTGGTCAATTATAGCGTTATTTTGTGATTAACTTATGGTTGTGGAGGAGTTTTCTTGATAACTGAGTCAGTGTGTATATTGTTGACAGTGTACTACACTACTGTGTGAAGAGGACTCCATTAGGTCACGTTTTTTATTTTACTTCATCATCCCTTTATTTTCTCAGTTTTCTCCCCAGTGTGGGAGCAGCTGTGGTCCACCAGGCCATGAGCTATTATCTCTTTTATCATTCTTCCTGATGGCTACAGCAAAGCAGTGTGTGTGTGTGTGTATGTGTGAATGTGAGTGTGCATGTTAGTTTGCTCGCCCACACAGAAGACCCTCCCTCACTTGTGAAAGCCAAAGCAGTTCTGTCTGTCAGGTGCAATTCTCCTGGAGATAATTTATGGCACATTAATGTAAAGCTTTGCTAAGAAATGCTGTGCCTTAACTCTTGGTGTGTGTGTGTGTGCGTGTGTGTGTGTGTGTGTGCGTGCGTGTGCATGTGCGCAGATCTGTACCATAAAATATTTTCTTAGTATTTTTTAATTTTCCAGTTAAAATATCAAGTAAAATGTGCTAGGTGTCTTAAGCATAAACCTCACTAGATTTTGTTTGGCTTTAGAACAAGAGAATAAAATGGGTAAATAAACTGAACCTTATTTAAATGTATTTAAAGTTCTCTTAAAATGAATCATACATTCTCAAGTAAATTCATCCTGTTTTAAGCATGTTTAGGGATTTTGATGGCTAAATAATATGAAATATAGATTATATATTTTTTCTTTATTTAGCTTTTATCAGTACGAAGAATGTATGTGATTAAAGACAGTTGCAGCATTATAAACCTGCAAAGCAAACAGCAGGAGAGAGAGACTGTTTTCTGCACTTCTGTGTGCACTGCAGTGCTTTTGATACAGGGCTGCAGTGTCTCTCTAAACCCTGGATTTGGTCTTGTTATCACTCCATAACTAGAAAAGCAGCTGTTAAGAGATCTTTGCGGTGAACCTGTTTTTTTTTGTTTGTTTTTTTGGGAATCCCTATGAATCACTATGGGAATCCCTCCTGTCCTCTTTGATCTAGTTTCCTATCAAAACCTGTGTCGATAAGTCATCTTGAAATCTGACTCTGTCTCGTGCTCAGCTTTGGTATTTCCTGCTAATCTGAAGCTAGCCTAGTGGATTCTTTTGTGTTTGCTAAGGTCAGTGCTGGAAAGGTGGACGCCGGTCATAGATCACCAAAGGACGAGTGTAATCAAGGAAGGAGAGATCAAGGTGTTATTTCCTCTCTGATCTGCAGACGATTGATATGGGTTTCAATAATTATGACATAATCCTACACGTGAGACACCATATCCCCCCATTCCAAAAAGAAAACACCCCACTTTCAATCTCTCCTGCTCCCTTTTCAAGAAAGGAAGGCCACTGAGTTCTTCAGAGGTCTGCAAAACAAGCGGAAAGTGGCACAGGGTGTTTTTTCCCCTCTCTGAGCAGGATATAGCTGATATGAGTCTCTTTTCGTCTGTCTGTTGTTTTTACACTTATTTAAAGTGCTAGTGATGATTAATTGTACCCTGAGCTTTGTCTTCTCAAGGAATGTTTTACTCCATCCGTGTTAGTGCTCAAACAATTGTGCTCTGCTACTGTTTGCAGAAACGTTCTGAAAAAGTAACTACAAATAAAGCCGTTCACGTCTCCGAGGGCCATAAAACTGTCATGTTTTTGTAAGCTTGAGAGGGTTTAACACTCTTAAAGTCTCCTTTTAGGCGTAAGAGCTTGACAACCAAATCGCACGGGAGTTTTAAGAGGCGACCACACACTGAGCATAATTCAAGTTCACAAGAAGACCCTCTGTGGCTTCTTTATGACCCCACAATGGGAATGACTAATGAACTCCACCTGTTAACTTGAGCATTCACCTGTTGAAGTCTAATGTTGAATAGAGAAAGTGAGGGGCCCTGTTTTAAAACAGCACTGAGCTAATGGAAGAGGAAAAGACAGGAATCTGTAGAGCTTCTAAGGGCCTCTTACTTTCTCTGAAAAGTTTCTTTTGGTTATCTCACTTCCTGCCTTCCTCGTTCATTACAAAGTGGTCAAAAAAGGCTGCAGACCACATCCCTTGTGCTCATTCAATAGTTTCATAAATTAGTTGCTACTATTTTAGTTACATGCCTGGTTTGGCTTGTTGGATAGGGGCTGTGATACCTCAGCTACTATTTTAGTTACATGCCTGGTTTGGCTTGTTGGATAGGGGCTGTGATACCTCAGGGCTACTGAGGAAAATCCCACAACAAAAGAGTCTTTGTGCTGCAGAGACCACAGAGACGAAGGGGCTAGTGTACAAAGACTGCAGTGAGAACTGTGAAGACCTTTTTATTGCATTAGAGGAGAGACTTAAGGATACTGTGTATGAGTGGGACTCAAGGGAGGTGGAGGTAATGCTAAATTAATGTGCTTTCGCTAGTTGGGATTGCAGCCAGGGCCAGGGCAGTGGCTTCAAGGGGGTAGGAATGTAGTGATGAGAGAAGGTATTTTGGGATTCACCTGTCTGCCGTGGGTTTGAGGGATATTTTTGAATTGGGCGAGAGGAAATGGTGTGTATTTGTGTAACCTACACATGCTTCCTTTAAAATATAGATTCATGTACAGAAAGACGTTTGAAGATTTCTTACCCTCAGTGCCCAGTACCAATCCCCTCCAGCATCTTTAGCAATGGATCCCAGGATGTATCCCAGACCACTATGGAGGAGAGAACAAAAAATATCATATTAAAACTTCTACAATTAATAAATAAATAAATGAATTACTAAGTACATAAATAATATAATTGTCTATAATATGTGCCTATATATCCAAAAAAACAAGATATCTGTTTTAGATATATCTTGTTTCAGTTTTTTAAACATACATGATATTCTAGTTATAATCACTCGGTGTGACTTGCTCATTCACTTTCTCAATTCCTTTCTCCTTATCTGAATCATGTTTCTTTTTTCTCAGCTGTCTTCTCCACCCAAAGCTGTGTCATGCACCCTAAAACTTTAATGCGCTGGGTAGGCTGACTGAACTCTGCATGCATACTAATGCCATTGATAATGGCTTCACACTGAACATCACCTCTGGCTGTGTAAGAGAGTCAACCACTTAGCTTAACTCTGGAGCTCAGAATGACAGGTCAGCTTTAAGAGCGAGACAGAAAAAGAGAGAGAGGATCATTAGAGATGGACGCCAGCTTCCCGATCCGATTCTCTTGGTTTGGATGGATTAGGGGACTGTGGTGAAACTCAAACATCAAATGTTCAGCTGACCTAATTCTCAGATCCTGCCCCGTGAACCCCTGTCAGCAGTTAGATGATGCGGCTACAGAGTGCGAGTTTCTCACATGAACTTTCCTTGGAGTTTTTAAGGACAATCAAGAGTCGAATTATAGGAATAGGAGCAAGAGAGGCTCTCAAGGTGGGATCTTTACTACCCTGTTGGTATCTGAGGAATCTGTGAGTCATACGTCTTCAGACGCAGACCAAACTCTCTCAGCTGTACATCCTGTTTACTGTCTGATAAACTTCATAATTGCGCTGTTATGATCTTAGTGTGGGTGAAACGCACAACAGACGTTTTATTTGTTGGCTGGTTATTTGGGGAATGTCGCTGGATGTTATTTGACTGCGCTGTCTGTCACCTGCTGTTGTATAAATAGTTTTGTCATCATCTGTTTAAAAAGTTTATTGGATGTCTCACTGTTTATGTCTGTACATCTTAACAATTCATACCAGTTGAACATTTTTACAATTAATACCAGATGAACAGTATTCTATCAATTGCCATCCATCAAATTATTTATTATTGTCATTCTCACAGTTGATTTCAGTCTGTTGTGTCTTTGGACTTTGAACCGTTCCATGTTTGTACACCTGTTACAGACTTTCTCACACTGAACTGTAAAAGGCAAAAGGAAGTCAAACAGAAAGTACTGTACTTATACTGCAGGTGCTATATGTAGTAAAAGTGGTTAAATGCTAACACAAAAGTTATAGGTTGGCAAAATCATTCTGCAAAGCTAATTAAACTTCTGTCTGAGGAATTTAGTTCAATAAACCCAGATTAGAATCTGTTTCAGTGTATTCCAATAAACTAAAGGATTGGACTGGACTGAATGATTAGTTTAACAGAACACTAGATTTAGATATGAGACTCATTTAATGATGGCATCTTAAATGAAACCCCAGTTGTTATTGTTGTGCTGTAGGTGTTGCGGTAAATTAAAAGGAAACATTTAAGCATTGCTATCTGGTACTGTAGTCTCTGTGTTTGGTAGTTGTTTTGTGTTTCTGTTGTACATGGATTCCTGGCAGAACTGCAGTGTTTTAACATTCTACTTAAATTTGGATCAGCCCTCCCAGCATTTAACTTTACACACACTTTCTGTGTTATCAGACACTCGCGCCAGGCTGTCGTAAACCATATTGTTTACCTTCAGCTGCCCCTGGTCTAACTGATGGACCAGCCCGACCCATCAAAAAAATAGAAGAGAGTAAAAACGTTTCAACATAAGCCTACGAGAAACCCTGGACATATGTTGTAATAGTTGGTCTTTTTATTCTGTGGAAAGTGAAGTATTGGTGTTCATGATTGGATGAGTTAGATGAGAGATTTCAAGAGGATCAGTGTTAGGACTAGACCTCAATGTTAAGACTAAACAACTGCATAATGAGCTAATACTAAATATTTCCATGTTTATTAGCAACTATCAAGTTTTTCCATGTCCATAAGAGGGCTAAAATTTCCTGCTGGACCTATCTTTCATGGCTGAAGTCACTTCCTGGAAACAGTAACAACCTGACTGCAGAAAAACAGTGCTAGACAGGAAGTAAGGCAGTAAACGGCAGGGCTCCAGTCTTTCACCTCTTATTGTTCCTACTGTCAATCGCTTTGTTAGGGCCAAAACCTATTAGCTTGCCCATACCACAACTCTCCTGGGCCAACTATTTTTCTGTCCTTTCCTCTGACTGCACTCAATCTCTCATCGATACTATTACTAGCCCTCAAATAGGTTTGTTAGCAACAGCTGCTGTGCTTAGATATTTCTCTTCCTGATTTCAACAGCGGAACAGCCACTGCTGCTTTCACTTCAGTGTTATTCGATGGCACTTACGACTGACAAACAACTTTGTTGAAGATATGTGTGAGTGCTGTTACATGCCATAAAACGTTTTGTTGTTGTTTGTGTTCCCTATCTGGTTAAT
Organism: Ambastaia sidthimunki; assembly: GCA_036877625.1. NCBI lineage: Eukaryota > Metazoa > Chordata > Actinopteri > Cypriniformes > Botiidae > Ambastaia > Ambastaia sidthimunki. Next base: position 17,475 of record JAZGTK010005991.1, read on the forward strand.
GGTTAAGCTGCAAGATGCATACAGATGCATACATCACCTTCCTTCTGTTTATTTTCTCATCTCTTTTCCCTCTACCGGTTATTTTCCACCTCAGTGAACAAAAGTAAATGCCATGGCTTGAGTTAAGTGACCAAACAGATTTGCCTAAAGTGTTTTCACGGCAGCGCCAGTCTTAGAATATCAGTATCTGTTTGGCCTGGGCTGATTTTTCAGTCTCGCCATCTGAGCAAACGACCACACAAAATTCTCCAGAAGTGACCTTTACTGTCTCGAGATGGTAGCTGAGATTATCTGGCTGTCAGAAGCTATTTCCCTCAGCTGGAGTGAGTTGAGTTCACTCAACCTACCTTCATTCACAAACAAAGTCCTAATGTACGTTTAGAATTCTCATCTTGGCTTGCTAAAAACTAATTATACAGTACCAGGCTTGACACACCCACAGGCATGGAGAATAATATTACCACTGCTAATTATACAATCACCTCTAATGAACATCTACAATTAAATTGCCTTAGCAAAATTAAATGCTCACTAAGGTTTTGTCCATGTGAGTCTTGCTAAAGCCTCATTCACACTGACAGCGACTGTAGGCCACTGGATGCCCTAACGTTATTGGTGGGCTGTGCAACTAGTAGTAACTTTTGACAGTCCAATCACAAATAAGATGCATTGCTGTTAAAAAAAAGATGTAGTTCTGTTTTGAGATGGTTGAAGCTTACCTTCCCAGTGGGATAGCCAGGTAGAAGACAGAGAGCATCATGGTCCTTTTGTTGTTGGTGAAAAGGTCTCCAATGATTGTGGGAGAAATGGAGGAGTAGCTGGATTCTCCGATACCCACCAGACATCTGGACAGCACCAGCAACCAATAATACTACAATGGAAAAGGTCATGTGATTAAAAAGAATGGAAACACATTAAATAATGGGATGTGTAAAGGGATTTCTTTTGTATGCTGCTCAATAGCCAGTTAATTTGCAAAGCAGACTAAACCAATCTAACAGCTTTTTGTTGTTTTAATCAATCATGTAAATGTGCCTCTCATTTCCATTCCTTGACATTTAAACACAATAGATCAAGATTTTCAAGGTCCAATCTTATATGCATTTTCTTTCTTCAGCTGATTAAAGAGGATTAAAGCCTCTGTGTCTGAGACCTAACTGCTCATTCTGCCCTAGAAGTCCTATATTGTAACTATCCAGTGATTTTGATAATGAATCTCTATGACCAATACAAACCTAAACACAGATGTAAAGTGAAACATTCCATGTTTGTGGCAAAAGAAGCAAGTGTCCTACATGTCTGATAACATTTTTGGTAACGTGGCTTCTGACCTCTGTATAGAAGGAAGCCAGACTAAGAAACCCTTCTCTGAAATGACCTGGACTCATTGTATATATAGCCATTTATGTGAAGATGTTTAAATGTGGGTGTTTAATGGACTTCTGTACTGCTGTGGAGAATGGAGAATATGGGTCAGTCTCCCAAGTGAGAAATCTAGTTAGATTTCTCTCTGGTTTGTGCTCACCATCCATTTTTCTTTAGTTTATGACCTTATTCTCAAGTTGTTCTCACAATCCTCTTTAATATCTCACTCTTAATGCATCGCTGTTCCCCAAAAGCAAATGTTAAATTTTCAAAATATTCTTACTAATATTCATGGTCCAAATATAGGTTTCTCATTGGAAAATTGATAATGTACTTAATTTTCACTAGTCTCAGACTAATCTATTGTTTCTCAATTTCTTCAGTGTATCCACACACACACAAACAGCAGTGGGGAACCACACCCAAAGCTGGTGGAGTAAGACACAATTTAGACAGCACATTTAGATGGTCTCTAGAGACAGCAGGGCATCCCATTATGATGACGCACATAAACAACAGAGTGAGAAACGCACACACAGATCTGTCATAACAGACTTCCATGTGTGATTTCTCCCGAAGGGGTTCACAAAGCCACCTGACCAGCCAGATGCTGCTGTGGCAGACTTTTGTGTACTAACAAGCTTCCTGGAAATGCTAATGAGACCAGCGATGTGTGTGCTTGTGTAACAGGGTTATTCAAGTTTTAATCTTACATTTTTATTTTAATGCTGTTTTCATTTTTGCTTTTCAGTTTAGTTACAGTTATATTCAGCAATCGTTCCAAGTTGAATTTAGAATTTTTTCTTGAGAAGAGAGGACATCTCTGTCTTAAACTAATTATATTAGACGCATATATCACATCTCCATCTGCAGGTTGGATGTTTAGAAGTTTTGTTAATTTCCGTTAGCTTCTTAGCCACTGTTTTACATTAGTTTCTTTCTGTTTTCCAGTTAGTTTGCCTTGTCTTGTTTTCAGAACAAAGATGGTAGTCTTTGGTGTGACTGCAGCCTCTCAACATATAGCCAAAAGAAAAACTAGTTGTAGAGTGTTACATAATTCTCAGCAGGGGAATTTCTTTAGTCTACATGACAGGACTCAGCAATGGGACTGCAGCAGGCTGGGTTATCCTCTGCCACGGGAGGATTTCTCTATCTCTCTCTCTCTCTCTCTCTCTCTCTCTCAGAATTCCTGCACTTTATAACACTTCACTTAATGTTAATGGTTACTGTCATTTACTTTACATGCACACATCTCTAGGGTGTTTAGTGCAATATATAGGGCATGACAGGATCATGGACTCATCACACAATTCTGGCCTGAGGCTTCTGTAGTATGATGTACACACCATTCAAATTTGGGATTTTTGTGAATCTATGAATTTTCAGAATTTATAGCTATATATTGTCAATGTATTATTCCAAAGTCAAAACCTTACCAATAACTTTTAACTGTTTAATTATAAAATATAATCTGTATGGTTTTGACACATATAGTAGCTATAAAGTAAAAATCTAAACCAATTATACAATTTATATTTCAACATAACAGCGCTGGCTGTACACGTCTGGCCTCTCTAATCCTTCAAATTCATATACATAAACATGAGCTTTCAATTACATTCTGCATGAATATATGCATATGTAACAAAACACCAGCACCATAGTCGCCCGCTGACATTTTGTTTTATTGCCATTTGTACAACGTATGTCCAGCTGCATACCCACAGGTAAATTTTATTGCTCAGACATTGCTCTTTTATAGCTCAGGAGATTTGATGGAGTTCTAAGTTGTTTCATTGGTCTCTTATGGTATAAAATTAATGTATGATATGATAATGTATAGCTAAGATAATGTTTTGGGTAAATCTAATGTGAAATGTCCATAAAAATCTTCAATTTTTTAACCCAGGCAATTTCAATTACTGTATTTTTTACTGCATTTAAAAAATAGGATCATTAATCTAACCACTTTTCCATGCAATGAAAATAAATGGTGACCTCAACTGTTCCTGGTCTAAGTCCACTTTCATTGCATGGAAACAGAAAAGCTAAAAAAAGCTATTTGGGGCTGGTAAATATTTCCTTTTTAATCTTTATTACAGAAAAATAAGAAAATTGTTTATGGGTTATCAAGTTTTGGGTCTGAAAATGAAAACAGCTAATGACTACGGAATTTTTATTGCAAACCAAAAAAATCTTCCAATCATGTTCCTGTAGTGAATTTCTAAAGCTCTAAGAAATCTTGTTAAAAGAAGTTGAACATCAGGTTTTCAGGAAATCATGGATGAGGAACAGATCAGCCAGAGGTCAAGAGGTTAGTTAAAGCAATAGAGAGATATAGTAGGTATTTTTCTCCCAAACCAGAGCAAATCAGTGTAGGGGCAGTATGATATTTCCATCACAGTAATAGTAGAGAACACGCATTCAGACAGTTGCTTAATCAATCATGTTTTATGTAATGCTTTTTTATCATTTGAGTGAATCCTTATGAAACATTGCATTAAAAATTAATGCAGCCATTGCAGCAGTGTTGCAGTACTATTAATGTGATGGTATGATGGTGATAGAGGAGTTTGTATGTAATGTAAATACGGGTTGATCTGCAGCTTGGTCTTGGTGGTGAACGTTATATAACCGCTTACAGCTGTGGGTAGC
>JAZGTK010005992.1:0-11164 GCA_036877625.1 Ambastaia sidthimunki
TTTTTCTATGACAAGCTCTGTGCTGTGATAACTCCTTACTTCTGGTATCCAGAGAGCACAGCTGACGTGGACCCACTTAGTGCCGCTGCGGGTGGGTTTCATGGCTCCTCCTTTCTTTGGGCACAGATGGCATCTGGGAAAGATGCCCAACGCACAAGTTCGGCAGAGCCAGCTGCCCTCTGGAACCTTCAGTATACCGTAACACGCCTGTGAAGAGGCACATGTATCTTAATGTCATGCAATATGTGTTTGCACATGCATTTATACACCAAGTATCAGGTGCACACACAGACCTGGTGCACACATATGTTGCACTTATCACAGAACACCATCTCGTTGCCGTCCTCGCCGTCAGGTGACTGACAGACGTCACACACCACATCCTCATCGTATTCAATACCAAGCCCCTCCTCCGTCTCCATGGCGTGACTCATGTTGTCATAGCAACGCCGTTCAAACTCCTCCATGACCCGCTCCATCGTCAGTTCATCCAGGGATTGCATACCTACAGCCAAACTAGTTATATGAAATATGTCTTTTCTAGTGCATTATGGGTAAATCATTTTACATCATATTTAGCTCACCCATCTTACTGAGCTCCTCATTGGCGATCTGCAGCCAAGCCACGTCCTCTTCATTCAGGTCATATCGACACATGCCATCAGCTAGTGTTTGAATACCCACGTACCCCAGCATAGAGGACTCAGACGAGCGAATCAGCTTCTTCGGTCTGATGAATAGAACAGCAGGGCATTTCTCAGCTACAGTGCTGTAGGAATGAAAGGAAAATGAATAATAAATGGAAGCTACTGAATAAGAATCTTTGGAATTTTAAAACGCATTAGAATGCCAGGAAGAAACTGAAAATTCTTACCGCACTTTCGCTTGCGGTATGGAATCAGGACTAACAGGGACCTGAACTCCTTTCTCCCACTCCTGTCGCCAGGGATCTGCCAGTTCATAATAATCTTCTGGATTCAGCTGATATGAGTCATGCAACTTCATAGCAGTGATCAAGTCTGTCCTAAAAACCTGGAGAAGTGGGAGAAAAAGAGGGAGTGGCTATCAGAAGATGTGTTTGGTGTTAAAGTATCAGTGTATGAAATACAAACAAAGGTTTCTCTAAAGCAATCTCATCTTTTTAAGCTGTATATATGGTTCAAGAATGCAACTTGAAATTAACTTAAAAAATAAAGAGTCACTTGTCAGTGGCTTGTCAGTAGTTAAATTGTTAAAACAACAGTCTAACCTTCCATGGTGAAAGTTACATAAGCAATTTAAAACAGAACAAACAACTGAGGTCTGGTAAAGAAAACACTGGTTGTAAAATTTGTGCTGGTAGGACACTGGAGTGGATTTTACCTCTGAAGGTCTCTTTCCATTCTGTTTCCTGTGCTTGGAGTTGGAGTGCTGAGACCAGGATGTGGAGTTACCTGAGAGACACAGTAACACTCTGATTTACAGGGTCCTTAAATGCAATCACCAATATTTTAAAATAGGTTTGACTAAACAAATTAGGTTTAAAATATAAAAACAAAATAGGTTCGACTAAACAAATTTACTAATTTATTTAAACCCCTGTAACTTTGTACTAGAATATGTTTTTATTCTTTATTTTATAAGAGTTTATTTCATTAATAACAGACAGCTGAAGTTTACCAGACGTTTTTTCTTTTCTATAAAAGACAGTGTTTACTTACTTCCATTGTCTGAATCCTCACTGGTGCTTGGGACACGGCTTCGCTTCATCATCAGCTGCCGCAGCCTTCAAGTGATCCAGAAATCTGCACAGGATGATCAAACATTAGAAGAACATTCCTGAAAACTGATCCGGCACAGTTTACTGCTGAGTGTGCTTCCATTCAGCCAGCCAGAACTTGTCAGACTAAAATCAGCACATCAGACCAGACAGATTTAATCTGCATTCACACTCAAATATGATTCCAGAAAAGCTAGACTTAAGTGAGACTTTACTAAACCCAACAAGTTATTTGGCTCTGATAAAATCAGATAAACCCTAACATTTGTTTTGCTATATTTTTCCATGTTAGTCGGCCTGATATTCCAAAAATGTTTAATTAAATTCTTGGCTTCGATCATGTGACCAACATTTGTATTGTATCCTTCATATATGCAATAGAAGCGGCGTTAAAGATCATGACAGATTTGTATTTAGTAAAAAGTAAGTTTTCTTAATAAATATCAATCAAGCTGTACGTTTGCCATCTAAATGATCGTTACAATGTATGTTTGTTAAAAACGAGCACGAGAAACGAAAACACAATTCACAATGTATATAACAGAGAAGTAGTCTATGAAGTTTCTTTGTTCACATGAACTTCAAAACATTTTTTTACATTTTTGAACATATTGTCAACGCTCCATGACGTCATAACCTAGACGTCTCAATCCGCTGTCAGTTGAACCGACAGCTCAAATCAACTGAGAAATAAATGTTTTAGTATGTGGACGGACTACACCTCTTTACTCTTTTCTCAAAACTCAGCAATTGTCCCGGATCAGACAGTACACCAGTTAACACGCATTTCTCTCCACGTAAACAACATCTCAAGCAGTACAAACTCTCCATGCTACGCCGATGGCAGACCACGCCCCTTGACGTCACGTGGCTGTCCATTTCAGTGCCAGCTCAAAATTGATAACAAAACTATTAATATTTATATCCTCTATTTAAAACCATTAATTTGTGATGCTTGTTAACAGTTGCTTCTGCAATGTCTTTCATAACACCGGCATTGATGAATATAAAGGATGACCTAAAGTATCAAGAATGTACCCAAGTGTTTTGGCCACATTCGTGCGATCAGAAAACTACTTAATATTGTACAAATAAAAAAAAAACTCTGGTTGGTTTTGCTTTAAAGGCCAAAATACAAAATTACAATATTATGCAACCGCTATCAACATCATGCCAAAACTGAATTCGGACCAGCCCAGACCATGTCACGCTGAACGGAATTATACTGCATCCCTACATCACCCCCTCAAAATAAACATAATCCATAAATAAGCGAGAATGATAAAACGTGGAAACCCGTTTTGTGCTATTTACTGTTTCAACGTCAAACTTTTTGATTAAATGACACAAGTCTAGCCGTCAGGCCAGGAGGCGCGCGCTGAACTTGCGACGTGACGCTTGAACGCACAAACACACATATACGTGCACACGCTGTCACGCGCACACACAGGGCCCATAGCTTACGCGATTCAAAGTAACTACCAAACATATAAACATACCAGAAGCGTAAATCAATTAATAAAGAGACCGGATTCATGTAAACGTTTAATAAGGACAGTGTCTAAAGCTGATAATTTTAATATTTTGGCGCCATTTTAATGACGTGCTACATTTGCACCGGATCATCTGCAAGAAGAGCTCGCGGAAATCCTGGAAAACACACTGCACGCACGTCGGAAAATAAAACATTTAAACACACCAATACTAAAGCATAGAGGAAAAATGCAATGTACCTACATAAAATGGCCTTGCGATCCTGCGCTGGCGTTTTAAAAGCGGCAGTGCTGGTTTAGAGTTTGAGTAAGCGCCTCTCCTCCACCCCACACACACAAACACATGCAGGTTACGTGCTGCGCGCTGCTGCTGCTGTATTCCTCATCCTCCACCACACTGAGCGCGCAGACAGAACGAAGCTGTGTTATTATTGAAGGCCTTCATTATACAGGACTCTGTATTTTTTGTTTCATAAAACCCACTTGACCTATATGTTGAGATAACCTTAAACAAAAACTACATTGAACATAATAATTTAACATGAGCATTTTACGAAATTATTATTGTAATGCATTTTAACTAATTAAAACGTAAAATACACAAGTCAGTTTTTTTAGCTAAAAACTGATACAAGTCAGTTTTCAGCGTATTTCACAATTTGTTAGTTCCATTAAAAATGTTTCAAACGGGTTTTGCCATACCTGTGAAAGCAACAAACAGAAATATCTAATCATACTAAAATAGTATTTTTGATTTAATACAAATCCATCCAAGACACGTCTAAATAAATACTTTTTATCATCATTAATAATTAGAATGTAAAGAGAATATATCAGAATAAAATCTGTATTCAATTTCAAAAAACAATTCTTTTGATATTGTGCACTAGTTTAAATACAATTTTAAACTAGCCTAGTTTAAGACTACTGTCTAGTTTAAACAAATTTAAACTAGTTTAAATACAATTTAAACTAGTTCAATTACATTAATTCAAATACATTTAAGTGATATATCTGCTCTTTCAAGCTGGCAATATGAACTTAGCTATGAAAAGCCAAGTTAGAAAAGCTGGAAATAAGACAGAATCACAACCACAACAACTTTGTTTATAGTTTCCTTTTATTAGAAAATGATTCCAAGAGAAACCAAAACATGTGGCCCAAGGGTGGTGCATGTTTTCACTGAAAAGTACATGGTACACAACAAAAAATAAACAGTGTACAAACAATGGTCTTCCTGTTTTTCCTGGAAAGGGCTGGGCACAGTAATTGTGTTAGAAATATTATACACAAACATCAGCCATTTAATCATACCGTTGAAATGTGAGTGAGACAGAAATAGGTTAAGTCAGAAATTGATATGAAGACCTTTTTTGGAAGTCTGTGTAGGAGTTAAACTTCATGTGTTTTGTGAAGAATTGAACAAGCTAAATAATATTTTTGTGTTAGTACAACCAACAAATCACCACTAGGGGTCATGCGTAACCATGTGTCAACAACAAGGCATATACAGGACTGGATGGTGGGAGGAGCTTAATATTGAAAAGTCTCTAGCCAATTGTAAAAGTAATTCTCAACACTCCCCCTTTCAGACCACTTGTGTAGGCCAGAAGTGCTAGGTTCACAAATAACTACATCTAATTCTGTACTAAAAAGGGCTTGTAACACTGGAAATTGTTAAAGAGTTACCACGTTTCACACTATTCATACTTTATCCTGGGTTAATTTAATTAATCCTAGCTATTAATGTTTTATTTTTTTCACACTGTACATTTGTTAACATTAGATTAATATTTGTATTTGCATATTTATGGGGTCAATAACAAAAACTGGATGAATAACATTTTCATTTGCATATTTGGAGAAAACTGAGGTATAATTAGATAAAAGATCTAAATCTAGGCTAGGGTGAAACCATATATCTAAAATGTGCATGAACATGATTACTGACATGTGTCTAATTATAACAGGTCTGTAGATAAGACAGAAGGGTCGATGTGATTATTGAAGGAGGTTTATTTTAAGTTCATCTGAGTGCCAGAATAGCGTCATATGATTTTCCAGTCCGACAAACCTGCACATCCCTGAATCCAGCTTCAGTAAGTAGACGTGTGTAGTAAGATGGTGGGTGTTCTTTCCCTTCTGTCTGGACCAGCATGTTCAGAGAGAACATCTGTACCATGGTTGGGCCCCGTCGGTTCTCAAACAGAAGTGCCTCAGTTATCAGAACACCTCCACCTACAACACAACAGTCAGCGGAGAAACAATCCCTCAGATGTTTTGCAAACCATTCTTACAAATTCCACTCGTTAAAAGATAATTAAAAAGCAGATTAACGTTAACAATTATATTTTCCATTTGCGGTAGAGAAAAAAATTGTATATTAATGTTATGCTGTATTTGATTTGACAATACAGCATAGAATACTGTTGCACAGAAATGGTTGTCAAGAATCAATACTTTTTATCACAGTTTTTTTCTATATCTTAATTATATAAATATCTATATCTATATTTATGTAGGTATCTATATCTGTATTTATATAAATATCTATATCTATATTTATGTATCTATATCTATATCTGTATTTATATAAATATCTATATCTATATAACACAGATATATATAATATTGAATCAGGAGGTATCTGTGATTTCTTCTCCATCACCTGTCACATGTTCTCACCTGGATTACATGCTGCGTGAATCTTTTTCAGTAGCTTGAGATTTTTTTCCTCTTTCCAGTCGTGAATGATCCGAGCCAGAATGTACAAATCCGCAGGAGGAATTTCTCCATCAAAAAAATCCCCTACACACAAAAACATTCACAATAATTACAATAACCACATAACAGAACTATTAAAAGATCAAAACTGAGGGTAGCCACTACACTGTCTGCTATTATCATCCATTGAAAAGGACAGAGAATCTGCGTATGCCAATTATCATTATCGTAATTATAAATGATCATTAATAATCATTAATAATGTTAGAAAAGTTCCGCACCCTCCTGAAAACGGATGGTGTCGTCTTGCTGGGCAAAATGTCGCTGAGCACATCGGATCACATCTGGTAGATCCAGAACCGTGACGGTGGAGGAAGGATATTCTTTCGCCAGCTCTCTTGCTAATGCACCCGAGCAGCCTGCAAAGAGTCTTTTATTAAAAACATGTTTTATTAAAAACTGCATGGAAGATTATTTTATTGCAATTGTGAGCTTTTTGTTATTCTTTAAATATGATATTCAATAACAATTATTGTATTTGTTTTATTATTGCCAAGATATCCTTGTCATTGCGAACACACAAAGTTAACCATGTACTCATAAAAGGGAAAGAACAGAAATAAATATTAAAGTCATACTCACCCCCCAGATCTATGATAGACCTGAAGCTGGAGAGATCGAATGCTGTTGCTATGTCATGGCCATCAATGACCCATGTAGAGTTCATCAGACCCATAAACTTCAACATTTCCTCCTCTGACCTGAAACAAACATGCACACCTGTGTCAGCATACGGATCCTTTCCAGATGAATTCACAGAAAACACAGAACAAACAAACCCAGATACTGTCACTCATGCCATCTAACAGAACTTGAGATACCTTGTGATGTCAGAGCATAGACATTTTTTAAATAAAAAAAAATAGATCAATGCAAGTGTTACAAAAGATACACTTTTTCTGAACAAGAACATCGAAATAATCTTTACATTCAAAGGTTTAAAAATTGTATCGTTCTCAGTACAACCTGCTCAAATTAACAGACTACGAAAAACACACAAGCACACTTGCAACATCACTAACAGACAAACATTTCCAAGACAAACACTCCATTAAATAAACACTAGATTGTTGTACTTTTCCAATCACATACAAACATGATGCTTGAATCAGTCTAGCACACAGCCTGTCACAAAGCCTCAAATTTGAACACTGTTTCAGAGCTTTAAAAACATGACCTAGAATTTCTCAGCCCCAGCGGCTAATCGCTTAAGACTGCATCACTGGAGTCAAATAAAGCACTTTCAATCCAGTGACATTGAATGAAATCAAATAATTCACCTGAGCAGTCCTAAAGTTACATAAAACTACTCTGAAAATACTGATTTACACACCTGTATATGGCAGAGAAGATTTCTTCAGACGGAAGGCCGAAGGTTTTCTCATTTTGGTTTTTTCCTTCCCTGTAAGGTTTTCAGAAGGTGATGAAGGGCTTTACACACTCAAGAAACAGAAAACATTGAAACATTCAAGTATTGTTGTTCTAGACGTCATTTCAATTGATTATTAGCATTTCAAATCCTGATATATGTAAAAATATCCATAAAAATGTCCCTCAGAAACAAATTCAGTGGGCACAAAACTTTGGAAGGAAGACATTTCTCTTATCAATACTAGACTGAAACAGAATTACCAAGAATGGCTAAAACGACACCCACCTAACAGCATCTACCAGATTGTTCCAGAGCGGATAGATGGTCTGAGACTGATAGATGATTAAACTGTGTAGAGATTTGGGGCTGGACTTAGCCAAGTAGAGATTAGCAACATCTGTACTGCTGTAATAAGCTGAGAGAATGAAGAGCAATGGTTCAGAGACATGAATCTAAATGCAGTAACATTCATTAGAATGACTATGAAAACAAAACAACTCCACTAACTGTGTCTTGACACCTCAACATGCTGAAATCTCATCCTTTGTCCATGTTTATAATGTTTCCACACATAGAACGGAGGTGTGGTTTAAACCCTAACCCTAAAAATTGAGGCTGTGTTTTGAATATATCATCCTCCCACTATATTCCATGTCTATGAATTGGTCCTCAGTCCTTATACAATGAAATAGTGCTGGACAACAAGACACCTTAATAGCTCACCTGTTCCCTGTATTAGTTCCACCTCCAAAATCTCAATGGCAACCAGAAGATCCAGTAAACGTTCTATTCCATCTTCACTGGTGCCAAGCTTCTGTGCTACCTCACCTGCACTCAGTGGCTTTTGGGACTCTAGCAAAAGATCGAACACCCCTAACTCACAAGCCGAAAATATCGCCTGAAATCGTGAAAAAACGTCACAATGAGAGAACTTTGGGAAATGAGACAGAATAGGCAGTGAGGCACAGAAGCAGAGGTAAAGCCACAAATAACAGCTTTTGTCTCATAAAACAGATGGTATGCTAATAAAGTTTAAGGACATTCCACATTTCAGGAGAAGCTGTTGGTGAAAGCAGTAAAAATTCTGATTCTTATTCATTTATTTGAAACCTGGATAAGGAGAGAAGCAGCATTAAACGCAAACCTTCGAGATCCTGAATCCATTTAAATATTCCAGGAGTTTGAAGGGATAGTCCAGTTCACTCTGGGATAAGTGCTCAGCCATGACGGCAAAATTCCTCCTGTTAAAATAAATGCAAGCGCACCATTAGCATGCAACTCTCAGCCCATTATCAGTCATTTACTCACTTTTAACCCTTGACGTATGTGACATTAAGAATCTCTGACGTAGTTGTACAGTTATTGCAGACTATTAAATACATTTTTAATTGTATAATGACGTACAATTGCATCTGAATGCTATAAACCCTGTTGTCTTCTACATCGTCCTCTTCTGTGCTGCTGATAGACATTATTGAGATTATGCAACTAGATAACTGTATGTATTTCCCTTCAGAAATCTGTGGCCTGTATGAGAAAACCTTTGCGGCACAATACTTTACTCAGGCGAAAGTGAAACGCTGTACCGTAGTGTGCAAATTCCTATGATACATGTACAATCATTTCAAATTAAATCTGGACAAGCTAAGATCAAAGGCAACTTTAAATGCAAATCTTGACATTGTGGTTTACAGCAGATTGATGTATAACACATTGGACGATGCACTGACCATAGTGTTTTGTATGAAGATAATAACAACAAATAAATGCTGCACGCTGTAAGAAACGCTTCCGGGCACGATCAGTGTTATTATTAATATTGAAAATCAAAAACGAACAACCTCCGACACACTATCATATCCATACAAACAAACGACACTGTATATAACAGGTCCAAAACATACGAAAACCATGTTTAACCGCGACACTTACCAAACAAAAGGCTGATGTGCAGTTATGTGCAGATACTCAGCGATTAAATAAACCAAATCTCTGGAAGTAAAATGTAAAGAAACACTGATCGTGTCAAAAAAATCCCTCTGTCGGTGAATTATTTAGACTTCCAGCGACACAAAAACAAATGCCGCGATTCACTATAGACGTGTATATAACCACCAGATGTCACTGCAACCATAATAGTAACACACCTATACTATAAAATGCTTCAAAATATATCTTACGATTTAAGAGCCACGCTTTTTACAATAACAGGACTGAAGCAATATGCCCCAGGAAACGGTGTTTAATTGTTAGAAATTCGCTATAAATCGCGGCTTAACGAGGTTTATTGCCTTTATAAAACGATTAATGCATGCACCTGCTAAAGTTACATAAAATAAACACCCAGCAACAAAAAATGCAACGCTATTGATAAAAACAGTATTCGTCCGCCAAAAAAGGCATTAATACTGCGCAGTAATACTGATGTAATAAGGTCACAGGTATGTTAATACGGGTCAAGTAATAAATAACCTGAAAAGCAGCATATTGTTGCTGTACTTGTCATACATGTAAGCTGAGCCACAAATGTGCTACATTTTGTACCTGCAATTCAGTAATTATAACTGGAGGGTGTTAAATACCTCAACCAACCACAATTTGTCTCTCTTTTGCGCCAACACATGGCTTGCATGTTAAATGATTTGCTACAGATGTGAAAATTACTAGGAGAAGACTATTGAAATTCAATTGAATGACATGAATTATGTAGCTACTATTGAGATGAAGAAGTCCACATTTCTGTTCTGCTTAATCACTGTAGAAACACCAACCTATTTGTTTCTCAATACATTTAACATTTTGTGGTCATTCTCTGCAGACAGTTTTACAGTTCATTTGAACAGAGAAAAACATGTATTGCACTTCAGTCCAAAACAGAGGGGCAGAGAGGATAACAGTAGTTATTATCCAAATTTCTTTATTTCTGCAACACATTTATCCTCCCCGCACACACACACACAAACACACATTTAAATACATGACGTGAGAGCCAGCATTACCTCACTGTTTGCTGCACATGCTTTAATAAAATGATACACATATTTACAGAATCCACAGAATTTGTTTGAATTTTGCATTATCCCCCAGCAAAGACAAAATATTCATCCGAACTCATTGTTCCCCTCTCCAAAAAAAAAAATACAACACTTAAACATGGCTTTGAAAAAATTACCCACAATTAAAAATAAACTAAGCAAAGAAAAAAACAAATGAGGGGAAACAGAGATGGATACAAGAGAAAGAGCGATGGATCTTTTGGCCAGTACAACACAGCAGTGCATGGAGTTTAATAACAGCGCAGATATGGCAGTAACACTGAAATAGCTCATAAAGTCTATGTACAAGCCACTCGTGTCTGATACGCATACAGACAAGAGCACGTTTCCATCATTTCAACAGTGAGAAAATGGAGGGAAAATGCCGTGGCTTTTTTAAAACCTCCAAAGTGTAGAAAATGTGGAAAGGGCAAAGCTGAAAACATATTTTCTCTTTGAATATTTGCGTTTTCTCCCTCTGATTTTCACTTTAACCATTCTTTGCCTCATGACTATTCTGGACCGTTCCGTAGTAGAATTAAACGGAAATAAGGCACAAAAACTACATTGACTGTTTCATTGATAGGGGAAGGAAGAGTTGACCAATGAGCCAACAAACTGATCCACTGAAACCGCAGAAGCGATCTTCCCTTTGCATCCCAACCAGCCGTTCAGATTTACACAATTTAAATAAAATAACATGACAAGATTGCCAACCAAT
>JAZGTK010005992.1:11206-21493 GCA_036877625.1 Ambastaia sidthimunki
ACACTTTATACAATCACATCGTGACAAAATTTGCTACACACAAGCGGTGCGCACAGTACAAAAAGCACCCATCCACCCCAAGCCCACCCCCACCTTTGGATTGGCTGATGGCAGACACATCTGACTTTTGGATTGGATATCATAACCACTTGACGTTTCCTTTTATTTAAAATGAGAACGTTTCCCCACAGACAAGCAGGCATGAGATTTAAATGCTCCAAGTGTGTTGTGGTACAAATTACACACAAAAAAACTAGCAACATAAAAAAACACTGAAAGAGATACCCCATTGCAATTCTTTACCTGCTGTGTACTGAACCCCCAAATTCTGCCCCTCTTTCTTTATGTCATGAGCATATGGCCCCTAAACACACAGGTCATCAACAGTGAAGCCCCCAAATAAAAGACAGAAAGTAAATAAAAATGTTACTTCATCATTTTAGTCATATTTTCACATTTTCAGTCTAAGCCTGAACACATAAGTGTGCAGAATCTGATAAAAGCCTGTAGTCCATTTTACTTTCCAACAGACTCCGGGTGAAGATGCAGAGTATATACCAGAGTTTAGGGTATAGTGTATGTGATGGAGGCTTTAGAGTTTTGACTGAATAGCTGTGCATTTACAGTATAGGACTGATGGTATAAAGTATATAACTGAGTGTTGCAATCGAGTGTTGTTGAGGTGGAAAGATTGAAGCTGAAGGAGTTTGAACACAAAAAGCTGGACTAAGGAGAAACATCACAAACAGACAGGAAGAGAACAGGAACTCTGACAGGCTATTGGTCGGTTTTGGTAGAAGGTGAAGACCAATCAGAACAGCACAGGGGCTTTTCAGAAACAGGTGTTCAGCTCCGTTGTGATGTGGAGCATTAGTGAAGGTATCAAGCATTGATTGTACAGTACTGGGGACGCTGGAAGATGGATGGATGTACAGGGCAGATTGTTGCTGGGGGTATAACAACTGTGAACGGTGGCCTTCTCAGTCCTGGGCTTCAGCTGTTCTGATAATTCAGCAGATCATTCGTGTTTTTGATGATCCTTTATGTCCTCCTCGTCTGTGTACTCGGATGGCTCATCTCCCGGCTTCAACAAACGCCCAACGTAGTCATATTTCTCTGAAAGTGGGGAGGGAAAGAATTATTTACAGAAGATTATTTACTGTCAACAGGCCGGTTTGCACACAAATCTGTCACATTTCACGCCTGATTTTCCTCACGGGCATTAACAGAAGAAAGAGCAGCTCCCCATCACACAGCAACACAAACATGCACGACACCGTATTAGATTCAATCAGTCAAGCGCAGTAGACTCTGTAAACTCCCTGCAGAACACAGTTAAACACAGACCGGCCTTTATAGCTACACATGGCGTCTTCATCCAACCTGGGAAACCTGTTTCAACAAATATTCCCTTAAGACTTCAGTCTAATTAAATTTAACAATGTGGTTTACAGGACAAACACATACGGCTGCAGGGCAATGCCCCGTGTAAATAACATTAAAATGCTTTAATGATTTACAGCTTCGTGTTTTTAAATTAAAATATTTTAGTGCAAATGTTTCACGTGTTCTTTATAAACCACGTGACCATCTAAAACGAGACAGTACTGTTTATCATTTTAAAAATGATTTAAGTTTCATAAACTTACAGTACCTAAACAGTTCTTGTTTTATATTAAGTCAGACAAAATTAATCACTTTTTATTCCATCACATTTAAATTCAGACTGCAGGGTAACAAGATTTCTTTTGCCCTGGCGTTGTTGATTCAGCATCAGTACAGTGCAGGAAACACTATCTATATATTTTTATAGCTCTCAAGCTCTCTGGGGCCACCAGCACAATAAAGTTTATTGGCATTCATCATCAAAAGAATAATCAGTGCTTGGAGGCAAAAACTACATACCAATCTGCCTGTTATACCTCCAATTTTCTCAGTGGCAAAAAGAAAATATTTCAGTAATGTTTAATAAACTGCAGATCTTCAGAAATGTCTCCAACATATTTAAACAATTCACTTACCCATAAACTGCATCTCCCATTCTCGAACACTTTCCATCTGCACAGCGTTCAGGTCTGAAAGATCGTCATACTCGTCTCGTAATGCATCTTTCTCTAGGCAGAACGTGGCCAAACCCCGAGAAGCATCACGTCCTGCAAAGATTCCATACGGGCCCTCTGGAAAAGGAAGATACTGTGAGTGCAAAGGTCAGCAAAACAAACTGAAGGATTTGCATAGATCATGTATACGCCATTACATTTATAAGGCCACTGCATTACTTAGACTTCCAACACAGCACTGCTAAAGTGTCTCGCTGCATTTAAACAAAATATTGTAAACACAGGTATCCAAGCACAACAAAAAATTCTGAAGTCAATTTTTTGGCCGGTACTCCCAGTTGTGAGTGGACTAACAAACTCTGTATAAATTCCATACATACGTAACAAGCTGAGTCAGCAGGCCAGACGTGCCAAGACCAAAGTGCAGTGCTTTCTTAAAAACAGCTAAATAGTTAGTGTGAATGCAGCCAGGTGGGCCTATCTGAGGAATGCAGGTAAACACACACATACACACACACATACACACACACACAAACAAACAAACACACACACAAACAAACGCACACAAACAAACGCACACAAACAAACGCACACAAACAAACACACACAAACAAACACACAGACACACACAGACAGACACACACAAACAAACACACACACACACACACAAACAAACAAACACCATAACAGCTGTAAAGGATTTAAAAAAAAACACAGGGCTGAATTAAGGAAATGGATGCAAGATGAAAACATATGACATCACATAGACAAAAATCAATTCTAGCTGTGCAAGTCTGGTCAGGTCACACCATCTTTCTCGAACCCGACACATGACAGAAAAGCACAACAAACTGATGAACTTCAGCCAACCAGTAAAGATACACAAATGATATCAAACTAAGATGTGATAAGGCAGAGACCATGAAAACAGTCACGTCTCCCAGACACCTGCTGCATTACAACCAACTGGAGAAAAGGTCTAGAACTACAGCAGGGTGCTTATCTGAGAGGACTTCTGTTACAAACAGATTTTTAACATCAATCCTTAAAACTGTTGAAGAAGAAATAAGTGCCAAGTCAAAGCCTCCAAGATCAGATGACTGCACAGTCATTATTCATTTAGAACAGAAGGCAAATAAAGCCTCTTTCAATACTTTTTCAGCACATCATCTGACCCCCATGTGCGCAAGCAGCTGAACGTTTGCGCACACGCTCTTTTCAGCCGTTGTGTAATAATCCTCAAGGAACAAGCAGGTCCAGCCAAACATTGACCAAAACGAGCAAGTTGCCCTCTGTTCCAGTGATTACACATGACTGCCTACACAGTACAAACATTTACTGTTGACATCTCAGCATGTTATTAACTGAATGCAGCAACAGGTAAAAACTGATCTGATTTTCTTTCTGGACAAAATGTTGCATGAATGCAGGTTCAGGGGTCTGGTCTACTGTGACATCACACCTTAAACAACCAGCCCTCAATCATAAACTCCCCAGATGGTCAGATAACATATCTTCCATACAAATATAGCCATGACAGATCTGATGCCCCATCACAGGCCCCTGGTTTGGACAACCTATCAAACTTGCACAATAAATGCAAACAAAGTAAGGAAATTCAAGTAAGGACAGTCAAAGCAAAGAGAATCTTGTGGGCTTCTATGGTTTCACTTCTGAACTGTCTCTCCAAATACAGCCTCAAGCTGAACAAAAGACTGCTGTTTCTGCTTCCAGGCAAAATATTTCAAATATTTCTGCAGCAAACAGCTGTTTGAACACAGCAACTGAATCTTTTAAACCGCTGTTAAAGTTCAGGGCAAAAGAACAGCAGTTAGGGGAGTGGAAGCCATGAGACTCACTGCTTGATTTCTTAACCAGGGTCGTTGCTATACTTAGGTGACCTAATATCCATCAAAGCTTATCAAGCTGTTAACTGCACATCATTATTTAAATCCATATTTAGTTAAACAAACAACATGTATATGACATCATTCCACTTGTAGAGTCTATTTGGTGTGATACAGAATAAGGAGGTGGGTGTATCAACACATGGCTTCTACATGTCCACGTCAATTGTGGGTCTCATTCAAAAATGCACTAACATGACAGGAAGTCTGGGAACCCTCAGTAAAGGCAGACTGTGTTTAGGGAAGAAAGCATATCTGAACACAGTTATAAGAGAGACAGGGCCCGTTATCAGATCTGTAACACCTCTACCACCCTTTTCAGTAAACTAAAGAAAACATTCATGGGTGTTGGTGGTAAAGTTGACCAAACATGAGATCAGCTCGTAGACAGAGTCTGCAGAGGCTGTCAGAGTGAGTCTCTGTTTGTCTTCACGGGTATGAGCAGATCATAAGCATAAACTGGTCAGAACACAAGCTTCTCTGCTGAAGTTTAACAACACCTCTGAATTCGGTTCCGAGCCCCATGAGAAAAGCTTCCTTACCACGTCCATAAAACTTTTTGCCACTGGTCACGTCGAAGACCTTGGTGTTGACTGCCATGAGGATACGCGGATTTTGCACGCCGTCGTACTCGCTCAGCTGCTCCAGGGTGAAGTCGCGCCGTCTCATCTTGGGCAGCGGCGAGGCCTCGCTGTCCTGGCCCGCGTCCGCACCCGCCCTCCTCCACCAACGCACGTAAATCGCGTAACACGCGGCGAGCACGAACACTAGAACGCTGAGATTGAGCAGCATGCTGATTATACCGAGACCAGCTCCGGGATCCAAGTCCTCTGTCGTTCCCTGGCCGCCGCTGGTGTCCGCCGCTGTACTCCTACCGTCCCCATCGTCCGCCATACTGCAACGATAGCGCCTTCCCACTGCGCGCGCCCGCCTACCTGGCACGCAGCAGCGCATCTGATTGGCTCTCTTTCAGGGGAAAAGCACGACGCTGCTGGGATTTGTAGTTTTCTTTCAGGATGGCCGTGTTGTTTCTACGAAGTTACGCCTACAATATCACCAAGCACATGCGACCAGACAAAAGCCTCAGATAATAAAAAGACGCAAACAGTTAGGATTTACATTGTTAGCTAACAGCCACAAAATGCTAGATATTGAAACTTAATTCGCAAATGTTATATATTATGTATAACCTTTTATGCAAAATGACATTGATGAACATAATTTCATATACGAACATATAAAATTACATATACATATAATCAATTATATATATGTAATCATAATAAAAACATACACACGTTGGATTTGTTTGGTTGAAGTTTTCCATCCTTAACACTATGTTTTAATTGCTTTAAATATATGAAACTAAAATTTAAGAATAATTTGTTTTACCACAGATAACAGACATTTCGTCACCTCTTCCTCCCCTACCGCCATAACTCGACATTAAATACAAGGACGCAAATTGTGGGGTTTTATAAACAGTTTAATATATTTTATATTTACAATTTATGAAGAAAATTTGAAACCGACATGCATACCAACACACAAGCGCACACAAACAAAAATATCAATAAAATGAATCAATAAAAATGAATTGATTGACGTTATGAGAGCGGTTTCTAATAATTTTTATGTACATTTTTAAGCAAATATGATACAATCAGGACATCAATTCAGTGTCTGATTAATGATCGTGAGAAAAAAAACACTGATTTAATATCAACGAAGATCCATCCTAATAATAAAATGCAAATTAAAGTATTTTCTAGACTAGCACGTTTGTAGTCATCTACACTCTCTGTAATATCAATAAAAAAGATTGAAATCAATTTAGCTATCACAAGAGAGAGAGAAATAAATTATCTAAACTCCAACAGAATTCAAAGTATTGAAAAGGAATAATTCCTTTTAAAAAGACAACATTTCTTAGAAAACTTCAAGTACACAGACGTTTCCCAAATTAAGTCAAAATTATGGTAAAGGTCATCAAATTGTCTTCTCTCCTCTGCACCCAAACTGGAGACAGTCACCATCTCCATAATGTGAATGGCACAATGTTTGTTTATAAGCAGGAACATTATGTAGATAGCATCACTTGTCTTTCACAATCCCCCACCACTTTGGCTTTTCTGATATTCAGCTCAGACACTCAGCTAATCATAAAAGCATAAAGAACTTAGTATTTTCTCACTGTCATATATTCTACACAAGCTAAAAGAGCAAAAATTCAATAGGCTATATAGTGTGTTATCGTGTCGCAACCTTATTTCAAGTTTTTTTGTGTTTTGTTATGTTTGAGTTTTTAAAATACACGTGTGCTCTTGTTAGACACACATAAATGTGTGTCGCTCAAGACGTGCACAAATTAAAAAATACACAAGAGAAATAAAAACCAAAAGACTTATGAATGTTGACAGCTGTAAAATATGTTTTGCTGCTTTTAAAATGTAACATCTGCACAGGTAAAACTCATTTTTAATATAGAGAAAACTGCATTCGATGGAGGAATGCACCTTCTGTAAACTTTACAGCAAAGGTTCACCATGCGCACTAAGGATTTTGCAATTTATTACTAATGCGGGAAAAAGGAAGAATGGAAAAATAAAAATATAAGATGTTATGGAAGTTAACCCATCCAGAAAAGGGTCTCAGTATGACACCGAGACAATTCTGGTTTACTCTTTAGTTTGTGACCACAGCGGGATGACATTTGGTCTTTGCTCTAGCAGCTTGACTGCCTCACTTCCTAAGTTATGGTGTAAAGCGTGAGACTAAACCAGCATTTAAAATCCATTCACAGCTCTAGAGATACTGTAACTCAAATACTGTATAGTTAGAGACAGCTTCATTTTTTTGGCTGTTGGCTGTTTTTGCTCACTGCTGCGTCTCCTTTGCGAGCATCTGATGAGGTATTCTTCCCTTTCTCTTTGGGTGGGCCTTTCGTAATGACGTTGTTAGAGGTGCTGCTCTTACTACTCGGAGGAGCTGGTTTCTGATTGGCTGAGGATGATTTGGCTGACCCTGCACCAGTTGGTTGATTGGCTGAGATGACTTTTGTTTTTGTCTGGGCGGCGGTCTGATCAGTTGAAGAAGCTTTAGCCCCGCCTCCAGCAGCAGGTTGATTGTTTGTAGAAGCTTTGGTAACTGGAGTCTGTTTTGATGATGATGATGATGAAGTAGAGTTGTGACGTCTACGTTTGGCTTCATCTCCGGTGGAGAATGATTGGGCTTTTCTTCTTACTCCTTCCTCTCCCATCGGTGGCTAAGTGCATGGAAATAAACATTATATATATATACATTACAATTATACATGTATTAAATGTGGTATGCAATGTGTTGTTGTGGACTCCAAATTTCTATTCTTTTTACATAACCAATATTTAAACTCACGTCCACTCGGAAATCATCAATGCTCTTGAACTTCTTGAGGTATTCCTGAAGTTTGGGGTCAATGGTCTGATTCTTTATTCGGGAATATTTCAGGAAAGCCCAGAATTTCTCCAGTCCGTATAGCTGACCTGCGCACACACCAATCCAAAAACATAAAATCACACAGTGATACCTTTATTAGCACAGACAATGAAAAACATCACCAAATGAACAGCAACTCAGTTTAGAAGCTTTTGACAAGACCAGTTATTAAGATCCTATTACAGTACTGAATGCAATTTATAGAGGTAACACTTTTATGTAGACAGATATTCAGGTCAGTTTAACAGATAAGGCTTAAGCCTAGTACAAGACTAAAACTTCTGAGCCGTTTTAACTGACAGCAACTTGTACTGACTATCATATGTAAATTAACCTGCAATTTTATGGTTCAAACAGAGATGGCCGGTAGAGAGGCAAAAAATACAGATTGCAGCTTTAATTAGCACAATAATAATTTTGTAAGGCCATAACAGTCAGGAATTTTATTGCTGTTTATTTGTCCTGGCAACCTTTTAACTAGCTGCACCACACATTGTAAAGATAAATGGTAGTTTTGAGCAATGTGTTTTATGTGCTAGAGCAATGCTGTCATTAAAAGTTTTAATTTGCAGTCATGGCTGGAAATTACACATTTCTGGTTCCAGTCTGTGAGAGCTGTTTTCATAAAAGCACTTCTGCTAGGAAATGATAATGATACCACACAAGTTACAGGTTGGTCAGAAAGAAAAACCAAACATAAACGCAAGACGCCTCACCTTTCTCATAGTCACGTATGGTCTCCTCCTGGAAGTCCTTGAAGATATCCTGTCGGAACCTCCTCTCCAGTCCATAACTGAAGAATCGGAAGAGACACTCCAATCCATACCTGCAAAAATACACAACAGCAAACACTACGTAAAGAATTGCTGTTTTTTAGGCAACTTACACACCCTTCACTTGCTTATCTAACAGTTTTGCAAATATGAAAGATTAAGTTGGCACAGTTTGTAAATGCACTGGTCTTATGGCCTATTCAAACCAAGTGTGAGCATGTGTCACGTTAAGGAACGAATACTATAGTGTAAGGACACTATATTTGAAGAACTGTTTGTATTTGAAGAACTGTTTGCTTGACAAATAATTTGAGGTAACTGACATTTTATGAAGATGATGAGGAGATGTGAAAGTGTTGGCATAAAAAAAGTTAGCAAATATTTAGTGTACCACATTTTGTATTTCATGATCAAGTTGTAACATATGTCCAGCTTTCCAACACTCTAGTCTGAGTGTTGTTTAAGTAACTAACGAACAAAGTTAAAACTGATTGTGGAATAGAAAGAGTTGTCCATACATACACCTGCTATTACTGGAGTTTGTCATTTTTGTCCTAGTAACTACTGCAATATGCAGGAATTTTCATACCTACTAATTTAAAACATCTGTGTGTTAGTAAACAGCCATGAAAACAGGCATTACAGTGAGGGCGAGAGGAACCAGACAGACCAGAGGATGGGTGTGTTACTGTACATGGCTGAAACATTCATACCAGCCATGAATTTCTGTCTCTCTCCCCACCTTATCAGAACACAGCACCATACTACTGGGATACCTGCCATGACAGGTATACTGTGAGCCATTAGTAATTTGTAATGATAGTTTGTTTTATTGTATGTTGTAAAAAACAGCTATGTGAATATTCTTTAAAATAATGAAAAAAGTGAACCATTTCTTAAAGAATACATTAGTTTTTAAAGCTGTCATACCTTATGTAATACTTTTCAGGACAAGACTGATCTCATCTGTAATTCCTATTTGTCTGAAACAAGCCCAAACTGTCTGCACACTCTTATTTGTGTATCTGGTTTACAGATCAATATCTTCAATGCAAAGCTTGCAGACAAAACAGGATTCAGCTCAAGTGCTCTTACCTGTAATTCTCCTTTCCGTCTTCCACGGCAAACTGCTTGAACTCCTCGTACATCTTCCGGTTGAAGTTGTCTCTAAGGAAGAAGGACCAAAACCTGAAGAGGGTGTTCATCTCCTGGGACTGACCGACCCCCAATCGCTTCCTCTCTAAGGTGAATAAAAACTTCAATGTGAGGAACCAACATTTAAAGACAGAACGTATACAAAGGCTTGTTGTACAGAAACCACACAATCTTTGTACCATTAAGACAGCGTCGGCGGTACTTGTGGTAAACTTGCTGAGTGAAGCCATTTTCTCTCAGGAGCTCATGGGATGGATGCCAGAACTTGGGCAGGGACTGAGGGGTACAGCCGTAACTGCCTGACAATGCTGGAGCTCCTTCCGATGGAGATGCATTAGAGCTGCTGTACCGGAGAAGCAGGAGATGATGTTAGAAGAAAGGGAGAAACAGTGACTGTTGAGCAGAACTAACGTTCTGACCTCTCTCAAGCAGGGAAATGACTTGGGGGTCATTTCAATGAATGAAATAAGCCACAAACCTGATGGAAGAAGTGCGGGGTCTGTGTTCGCGTGAGTCCATCACCCAACCTACATGGGACTCCAGAGGAGGGTTAGAACTGTGACGAGTTTTCCTCTTTCTGGGTGTCTATGAGGGTGAGGAAATAAACAGAAGTCATCAGAGATATGCAAATCACAAGCATTTTGTCCAATCCAGGCATGTTTCCTGTGACAAGCAATTCAGATCTACACTGAATGTGAACGTGCAACTGCAACACAATCAGGTGACAACACTTCCACTTTTATTGCATCATGCCCAATTAGGACACAGTGTAAACGGTTGGGTGTTGATCTGGTTAAACATCCCCCCAACTGCACATCTTGATAATCCAAAAACATGGCAACTTACCTTTCCATCAATGCTTCCGCTGTCTTTGATGACGGGGTAGAAACGTGGGGTTTTGGTGGGGTCCTGTCTACC
>JAZGTK010005993.1:0-21492 GCA_036877625.1 Ambastaia sidthimunki
GGCGGGGTGTGTGTGTGAGGGGTGGGTTGAGTCAAAGTCCAAACCTGTAGTTTAAATTTCATAATCCTGATGTAAATCAGACAGACTCAGACAGATATCTTTTTTCAAGTGTAATTTTTTTAGCATTTTTGCAAGTGCTAATGAATTGAATTATGCAAAGAAAGGCTTGCTTTTAAAAGTTTAAAACCTTTTCTAGCACATGGAAATAAGAATAATCAAATTCATAATCTGTAATACATTACTAAAGGCTTTAGATGTTTTGCCATTTGAAATATTTGACAAATTGACCTTATATTTCAGTTAATCAGGAAATAAAGTTTGAATATACACTATGGAATCTATGTTCTTACAGGCTGGCATGATTACACCACAGCATGATGTAAAACTGGAGAACAGCAAGACAGTCAAGACTCATCAGGTTTCTTAAATGTTTTACAGCAGACTCAAACATGAGCTAAAACATATTTAGACAAAACAGGGAGCTTGAATGACAAAAACAGGCAAAACAATGATTACAGTCCATTTCAGGAGTAATGGGCTGTTACAAGTAAGCAGATCAGTCAACCTGGCTGTGAATAATGAGAAAGGAAGTCATTGACTGTCTTCTAGTGTTTTTGAAAGGTATGTTTACAGCATAAATGAATATTAAACTCTGCCACAAACAGAAAGGACACCAGCAACTTTCTCTTTACCCTTTCAGTGGAGTATCAACCGTCATCATTAACTTATTACTGGCATAAAGGCTTCAAATAAATAAAAGTTGCCCACTTCATGCTTCTGATCCAGTCCTTATTTTAGCCCCAACCTTTAACTGACAACATGGTTTGGCCTTAAAGAGAAAGGTTGCTTCATGAAACAAATTTGGTAGAAGTACAGCCAATACTGCCAGCAAGGGCCCAAAGGACTTTTATAGTTTTCTTTTGGGAAAAAAAATAAAAAGAATATTGTTACTGCTGAAGATGATAAACATTGCATCGCCCCTCCATTTGTACGTCTCTGACTTCTCCCTGTATTTATATGAATGTTTTCAGTCCATGTATCTGCTTTTCTGTCAGGTCAGGTGGAATTAATTTCAAGAGACGTTTCCTTCTACAGTATTTCGTACTTATCAACCACAAAAGATGTTTCTGTGGAGAACCGAACCGGGCTGTCCCCATCCACCTGAGACACCTTAGTGACCTAGCAGGAGAGAAAGTAAACACAAAGGGATGGAGAGAAACGTGGAGAAAGAGTGAGTTTCACATTTTCAATTGCATTTATGCATTAGGCACACACTTCAATCAAAAGCTACATGCAATATGCTTACAGTGTACATTTTATTAGTTTATTAGGAATCAAACTCATGACCATTGTGTTGTTGGAGGTTCTACCAGCAAAATATTCCACTTTATTTAAATAACACTTAGATTGCAATTCATATTTGGTGCAATTCATTACACTGTATTTAAGGCAGTTTATGAAATGCATCTCACCTGAATGTCACAGTAGTTTCCTTTGGAGACAAAAGAGACACTGACAGGGAAAAAGTCATTGGGCTGACCGGGTATGCTGAATTCCAGGCTACCGGATTTATTCTTCACATCAATCACAGGCATGCACCACTCCAGAACATTCCGTCTACTGTCATGACGATATTCTCCATCTAGATCACCAATCACAGGAGCTCCCACCCCTGACCTGTAATGAGGTCCATTTTAACAACAGAAAACCGTATGTAATAAAAGCCAACCAATCAGAGGTCTCGAAGATTGGAATCTGAAGATGGGACTTGTTCACAGCAACAGAAATGTCAATGTAAATATAACCAAATGTTACATCTTGTTGGTAATACTAATATAGTGCCTATTCTAAAATACTTTATTGAAGACTTCAGTGCTTTATTATATAATGGATGGGGTTAGGCAGATAGATATGGCAATAAAACAAATCAACTTGTACTCACGGTACAGGGATAGAGATGACTACATCATTGAGTTCCAGAGAGTCGTCCTGTAACTCGTACTCAATGTTAACATCACAGCCGGTGCCACTCTCAGAGGGCCAACAGTTTACTGCAGAGACAAAAATAATAATACACATCCATTTATTGGCATCAGTCATGTGACACTATGGGCGAGACAACAACTGTAACTCCTATTAGAAATAACAAAACCAGATGTTCAGGACTGACTTGTTAGTGGTATGAACGATTCATCTGTGGTCTGTAGTCTCCATTTCAGCACACCCACATCACTTTTAAGGGGGAAAGATTTGTCTGGGTTCTTCAGACCAATCACAGACTCCGATGTGAAAAGTTTTTTGTCTACATTGGGATGGGTCTACAGGACAAGGGATTGGAAGGGGGTTAGAATATAAAATAATATATATTATACAGTTATTAAGTATTATACATTAAGATTAAGGTTTTATCTTTGTTAAGCTTTTGCTCTGCTTAGGAAAAGACGAAGGCGTTTTTCCATTTGCATTTTTTTAAGGTCTTGTCTGGCTTCCTTAACTGGTAGCGTTATTACCACATCTTAAGGTCAGAGGTCAGGAAAGCTCACCTGTAACTGGATGCCCTTCTTGTCATTATTGTTGACGTGCAGTCTAATCCGCCCGTTCTTATCATCAGACACTCTGAGGGTGATCATGCCAATCACTTCCATGTTCTGCAGGCCTCCATCACGCCCACATGTCAGGCTGATCTTTTCCTCCACTCGCATATGAACGCTGAAAATTATGCAAATGTTTTATGGTCAAGCTAACCTAACCTATGCAAACATTCATCTGTCTCGCACCTATTGCGTCTGTGGCGCATGTTAACCTGCAGCGCTCACTGTGAACACTAACCTGTTAATATGAGCAGCGAAATAATTACATGCTGCTTACATGTCCTGCAGATGCAAGATGTGTAAAACTGGCTTTAACATGAAATCGACTACAGCAAGTATCTTTCAAGCTGTATTTAGAAACCTAACAACAAGCTATTATATTAACATGACAAATGGACCTTTTAATGTAACAGTAAAAGTATTGGAGAATAAAAAGGGATTATTTTACCGAATTACTTTTACCGAATTACTTTTACTTTTTGCTCCTGTAATGTGATGTTGACTGTCCATAATGTAAATATGAAATAAATAATGTGAATTTTGCATAAGAAGAACTGGCAGAAGAACTCACCTCTCTGTGTGAACTGGAGCAGGAAGAGATTTTGATGCATCTGAGGGTCTTTTGCCTGTGCTGGGCAAGATGATGTTCTCTCCCTCTGACTTGAGTTTGTCCACAAAGTCATCCACTTCTTTGCCCTTGCCGAGTAGTTTAAGAGCTTTACTCGGACCACTGGACCTAAAGCAAAAAGGCACAGGAATGCAGTAAAGCCGAGTATGGTCAAAAAAACTAGTCAAATCAGAACTCAGTCCTAGAAAAGTTCAAACAATTAAAACTATAACCAGCTGGCTGAAGACAGTGTGAAGCTTCATTGTGTGTGTGAGTGTGTGTGTACCTAACGGGTGCAGGGCTGGGTTTGGGTTTCTCTGGTTCGATCAGTGTGTCTGTGATGATGGCTGTGTTGCTGCTGCTCATGCCCGAGCTGCCGAAACCACCAAAGCCCGGCCCCTTCTTTCCACGCTCGGCATCACGCCGTATCTGCTGGAGCTCTTTAGCCTTTCTCCTCATCTCTGCCTTCGCCTCACGCTCCTGAGTCTGAGTGAGAAACATCACATAAGCAGATTGAGTGGTGTGCAGATTGACCAGTATGTTAACTATAAACAATTGCACTGGGTAGACAGTCAAACAAACGACTGGGGTTAGGACAGCAAAAGACTTGTTTAAATGAAGAATTCTGCTCACTGAGCACTAATGAGCAATAGATCCTCCTCTTCTGCATCAATGCTTGCATTTGAGCTAAGCAAATCCACTGGCCACGTACACTTTCAGTCAATAGTAGCTAGACGCAGCATAAAAAGAATGAAACTGAATGAGATGCACTTTAGAAGGTTGTTTGTAGACACACCATCCTTAGCACGATGCTCATATCTATAGCAGCAGCGATTCAAAGCAGTGCTATCGAAACTAAAACACACACACACACACAAAAAAAAGCTAGCTAATCTCACTAAATCAACTAGCTGGTTGCTAAATTTAAAAAATAATACAGCAATAAGGCAAATGGAAGTGTTTTTGTGACCAAATAAAATGTTAAACAAATAAAACCTGTCCTGTATTTTGCTTCTTCAAAGTTGCCACCCTTTGCCTATATTTACAACTCTGAGCATTTACTTAAACAACTTCATGAGGTGCTTTCTGGGATACTTTGTAAACAACACTACAGTTCTATGTACGCTGAGCACTTCCTGGCTGCTTTTTATTCACTGTTTCATCCAACTCGACCACTCAAAAAAAAGTTTTTTTGTTTACAATTCATGGTAGACAAATTTAAATTTGTTTACAAAGATACTTTTAAACATTTAATAAACCATTATATAAACCATTATAATTCACAAACGGTTTTTAAGATCGTGTCAAGCATAAATTCAGTCAAGTGTGTGCCAAGATTTTGACCGGAAGCATATATCAAAACCAGTCTCAAGAAATGTCTCTCTTACCTCTCGGACAGCACGGAAAACCTTCTCCTCATGTGAGTCCATCTCTGTAAACGTTCGGATCTGGGCCAGGTTGACATTTTCTCTGTAGCCGAGTGCGACAATCTCATCAAAGGCGAAGATGAGGTCAAAGCAGTGCTCAGAAATCTCACTCTCCTCCAGGACACGACAATATTCAGGAATCTACCAAAGAGCAGAAAGTTAACAAAATCCAATCTGTTTCAATTCAGTGCTCAGATTTTTTAACAACTGCAGATAAACATATCAGTTTTCATGTTATATATTGAAATCAACAAAACAAACAATCTTCAAAAACTATATTATTAATTTCCATTAACATTTTGCTTTAAGCTAATAAATGTGAAAACAAAGGTAACTCATATATATGCCAATATATAAGTAAAAAAATGTACATGTACATCCAAGAAATATATATCAATTATTTTAATGTTTATCCACTATTTTAGTTTTTTTGGGTGCTTTTATTCATACCACGCGTGAGAAGAGACGTAGTGTCTCCAGGTCCTCCAGTATGTTACTGTTCTTGGTGGTGACCAGCACCATGTAGAGCTTCTCCAGTGGCTGGTAGACGTAGCGCACGCTCTCCGTCTCCACAAACGTATGTTGCTTTCCTGTGTTCATCAGCTTTGGAAAAGCGGCAAGCAGACCTTCCACTCGTGTCCGTGTCATCTCCACAAACTGCCGTGACACCAGGGCTTTACCCGCCTTGGTGCACACTGCTGCTGCCAACAGCACCTGCAGAATTCAACCAGAACCTCAGCGAGCCGTTTCAAAAATGAATCACTAATGTTGAATAATAGCACAAATCTTAAATATTAGCTTTTTGCCTTAAGCAAAATAGTGTTAACTGGCTTTGGCACTTATTCTTGCTGCACTGCAGTTTTAATCTATTTACGCAAGCACAATATAGATTTAACTCATCTACCAACAAAAAGTTGTTTTAAATTAACATGATTAATCTTCAGAACAAATTCACTTGTAATGAAAACTGTATGTTGGAAATTAGACAACCTAATGTGTAGCATTAATTTTTGATCCCTCTAAATCACATTTTAATTCCTCTTATTATGAGGATTATGCAGGATTATAAAGCTTGTATTCAGTTTTAAAAGATTTTGAATTTGAAAAGCAATATATCAGAATACTACATAATGCATCCCTCTGTAACCTATATTATGCATCCCTCCTCTACACCTATACTACCATAAACAACACACACAGAGACCTCAGTTTGAATAATATAAAAGCTAGTCACAACCAGACGTGCTCCAACTGATTTAATCTGCCATAACTCTCCAGATATATCACATAAACACACTCGTAGTGAAAAACTACAAATGAAATCATAGCATTACAATTAATTTTAGTGGTTGTCAGTTTTATTCTGATAAGTTAATGCTACGGTCCTAAAAATGTAATTGTTCCGCCACTGAATTTCAGGCTTACACAATATTATCATGTCAACAGCTGTTACAAAATGTAAAGTTATATAAAGTACTCGTTACTTTAGACAAAAAGTAATTTTGTCCCACGCTGTCAACTTTACAGTCCAGCTGTTATTGATGACAAACTTGCACTTAATTTTTGTTATTTCAGACGCGTTTAAAGAGAAGCTATCAATGTTAAAGGCCTGCAGTACTTGACACTGATACTGCTGAACACTCTTGAAATTAACAACACAATTTACAGACGATTTAACAGCTCAAAAAGTGACAACAGGCAAAATACGACGTTTTTACAGATTTACGTCACAACCACACAAGACGTCCATTTCACTTTCTCCTAAATAAATGCGAATATCGCTCAAATCACTCTGCGGTATATCGTTAGCTAGCAGCAACATTTCCGATAAAAACCGGAACCCGTTGTCAAAATCAAACGTTTTCCCAACAATATATAAACGCGAACTCACCATTTTTAGTCTCTGACGTCTTTTCTGTTGTTATTGGTCTCAACGACTTTTGTGTAGTTGTACAAATGATACGTGGTAATAAATAAAACAGCTATTTGTGTGCAGTGCTGTGTGCAGTCCGCGACTCAATATGGCAGAAGTGTAAGCCACGTCTCCAACCGGAAGCAGCTCGTCAGCGGGGTAAAAGGGCAACGCGACAAATGTGGAAGATCCAACATCAGCAGCAGTACAGCACTGCCCATCCCTCGAACCACTAAAGTTAACCAATAATGAAGAGCGTACATTGAGATTAGAAATCATATTTACTTTTGTATAATTTCAGAAAATTCTTTGAAATATAAAATGAACGTTGATTTACATTGTACGCACAATTTCTGTATCTGTAGCCCCGTTTAACATGTTTAAAATATTACAAATAGTAATATTATAAACATGTTTTACAATAACACTACATGCAAATTTAGTTATGCTTATGATTCATTTATAAAACTTGGAGTAAAACACAATTTTTAAACACAATTTTTAAACATGGACGGTCCATTCAAGTACATTAACGTGAGAATTTGATTACATACATTTTTTAGCATTTGCCATTTTCCGGAGTGTGCATTTATTTTACAAAGACCCTACATAAAAGTTATGTTGTGCTTTTAATTCATTTATAGCTATCGTACTATTTATTTAATTTAAAAATTACGATTTTAAAATATGCATTACTATAATCTAAATTCAGTAAGACACTAATGAAAAACCACAGCATTTCCAGGTGTTGTTGGTAACTGAGCATGTATGCGCAGTGTAGCGCTGTATGAGGAGTGTGAACACAGCCACACTCAAACGTGTTGTTGGCAAACGGAAGTATCGTTCCCATCTAGGTCACGCAGTAGAAGTCGAGAACACGCAGGGTTAAGGCAGCTTGCAGCTGGATTTGAAGTCACTCAGTCAGTCATACCAAACAATCGATTAAATGACTGGAAAATCTTGATACAGATCGGGAAAGTTTCAGCACTGCAGAACGCTCCGTTTCCTCTGTGGAAATGTCCGAGAACGTTA
Organism: Ambastaia sidthimunki; assembly: GCA_036877625.1. NCBI lineage: Eukaryota > Metazoa > Chordata > Actinopteri > Cypriniformes > Botiidae > Ambastaia > Ambastaia sidthimunki. Next base: position 7,570 of record JAZGTK010005993.1, read on the forward strand.
GTATATCTAAAGTAAGTGCAACTACATGCTGTAACGCGAGTGGCATATGATGATGTTTCATTGGCTGGGGAAACTGCCGGTTTAACTGTCCTGTATTTTCATTGGTTGATGAGAAGACTTCAGTTCGATAAGTAGGCGGATCTAACAACATGTGCATCCAGAGGAGCTAAAAATAAGGATTTCTGAAAACTGTCAATGTTTGTCGATTAAATGGAAAGACACATATCAATCAATAAATAGAATTGTTGTTTTTGTAAACAAATAAAGCGTCAATTGTTTAAGAGAGTCAAACTTTAAAGAATGTATCAATATACTACTCTTGCTTGACAAGCGACTTTGGGTGAATGTAACAAGTGCATTCAGATTTTCAATAACTGTAGTCTAACGCAAGATGAATTAATCCTAGATCAACGATATTCTAGTCAAGAATATCTCTTTTTCTATAATGTAGTTACTTGTAAATTTCAGTAAGCTTAACGCTTAAGAGCACATGGCCAAGACTTTTAAAGTTCCTAAAGATTTAATATGCTGCTAAAGTACATTTCTATTAGGTGTGTGATCTTAGCAGTCTGTATACAACTTGTCTCTTCTACCTTAAAGTCTTTTGGACTTGAGGATCAGAGTAAACAATAGCAGTTTTGTTGAAACAACTGGACAAACTGGGGTTGAGCAGGCAACCCCCATCTAACTAACATTGCATTGGCGCCTTTAGTTTATCAGCACTGCCCAGAAAACACAGGGCGTGGGTATTACAAGGACACTGTACAGAATAAAATAGCCCTCCACCAGTAGCTCATTCATTAGGCCTTGTGGCAGGCACATCTGCTGTTGTGCATTAAGATGGAAGGTCCTTTCAAGTACATTAGAGTAAGAGTTTGATTCAATAAAGTTTTGTGGTATTGCCATTTACAGAAGTTAGGATGGAGGGTCCTGTCAAATGTTGTGATATTCTCTTTTTTTCAGGAAGGAAATGGCAAAGTCAGTCGGGTTATTCGCATGGGAACAAGAAAGAGTCAGGTAATGTTCTTTTGTGTTTCAGTTACGCAGTTTTGTGGTAGGTTCAAGAATTTTTAATTTTTCTTTAGTTGGTATTTAATACAACACTTTGAGCTTTAATTGTTACCTTTAACATTTATTGCATATGTCGATTATAACCAACTCTAACCATGTGTCTTTCTTTATTACTAGTTTATAAAATATTAAATTAATGTTTTCTTAATAAATGAATTATGAAATTCTTGGATCATATTACTCAGACAGCACTACAGACTACTTTTAGGGGTTTCTCCCATATAGACCCCAGTAAAATTATAAATGCAGTCAGTTTAGTGATTAATAGACAAAACACACATATTCTTGATATACAGCACATAAGATGTGGCATAAATGAAAATGTTAGTATGTAGATTAGATCTAAGAAAACGTTGGAAAGTGAGGGCAGATAACAAAATGAAAATGGGTGTGTAATCAGATAAAAATTGCCTCTTAGTTACCATAGAACCTCCATAGAACTTTATCATTGATGTGTCATTAGTTTGTTTTTTAGGAGTCATTATGAAAGTAGCAATGTCATAGTAAAGTCATTCACTTTAAATTTTAAGGGAACTGTTTTATGACACTGATGTTTTTTAGTCATTTATTTAATAGTGGGGTGTATGTGTATGTGTGTGTGTCTCTTAGCTGGCTCGCATCCAAACAGACAGTGTGGCCAGCACACTAAAAGAAATTTATCCTGATCTTCATCTAGAAATTGGTAAGTGATAAAATTGTGCATGCCACATTTTCTGTGTCTTTTCCTCTGTCTATTCCTTCCTATTGTAATTTTGCTCCTTCTCAATAGTTTTCTCACTGCTTCTTATGTGCTGTTAAAAGCATATAATACTTGTGTCTACTTAAATGCATAGATTCTATCTGTAGGTCTTGTCTGTACTGTTATAAAACCCCCCCCCCCACACACACACACACATCTCCCTTTTCCTTTTCTTTTCCTTATGTACTCACTGCTTGTCTAAGAACAGAGGCGGATTGTGTTCTGCTGAGAATGTGTAATCCATACCACTGCTCCAGTGCCCTTGTCAAAAGAAATAAATGATGATGTCAGAAATGGAGCCATTATGCACGACTGTTTAGCTCTGAATCATTCTGTCTATGTGCATTTCAGTTGCCATGTCGACAATTGGGGACAAAATCTTGGACACTGCATTATCAAAGGTAGAAACCCAGCAGTAACCTCAGTGCTGTCATTTTGTTCAGGTTTTGTGCATTTGAATTATGTAGGATGTTCAAGAATTGCAGTATAATTACACGTATCACAATTGTGTGTATTCTGATTGATAAATAATAAATTATGCATTCTGTGTTGGCTTTTCCTAGATTGGTGAAAAGAGCCTCTTTACCAAAGAGCTGGAAAATGCCCTTGAGAGAAATGAGTAAGTTTGATCAATCAATACTGACCTTCTAATAAGACTTTGATGGTAAATGTCTGTTCTCTTGTCATCTTATACCAAGGTTTCCTTTTCCTAAACTCTCATTAAAAAACAAAAATAGGCTATTGTTCAGTTGATTATGACGTAAAGTGCTTTAGATTGACTTACCCTGTAATGTATTACACATTTAGTTGCATTGATTTGGCATATCAAATACCTCAACCTTATGTTCACTTGGACATTTTGCACACATTTACTGCTTCAGTTCATTTATCACATGACTATTCAGCTGTCTGCTTTCAAATCTGTTTTGCTGGTTTTTAATGCTCTGTACTGACTCAACTGTTGTTGTCAGCACTGGCTGTTTAAAATGTGGCTTGTACACAAGATATAGAGACAGTTCTGTTGTTAATGCTACATTTTAAGTAAATGTTGTTCAGTGCACAAAGCAATAGAATACCAAGTTTTAATTTGATCTTTTTGTTTGTTTATCAATAGAGTGGACATTGTGGTGCATTCTCTTAAGGATTTACCTACCTCATTGCCCCCTGGATTCACAATTGGAGCCATTCTTCAGTAAGTGTCTCACAAAATACTCAATTAATTTGTGGTGTGAGGTTTATTAACTATACACTTAATTATAGGGACCAGTAGCACTATAGGTAGTTTGTGTGTGATACACTGTGTATTGCATTTTTAAGGCGTGAAAACCCCCATGATGCAGTGGTGCTTCATCCAAAGAATGCTGAACTTACCCTGGACAGCTTGCCAGAAAAGAGGTACGTTCTTCATAAGCGTTCATGTTGTGCTAAATAAATGTGAATTCATGCATTCTGTGTCAATGAGCCAATAATCTAATGAGATCAGCATAGTGAATATAGTGACAGGATTTAAATGTTGTGTTCTTTTGTGTTATGGTCATCATCTATTCCAGTTATATTATCTATTCCAGAAACCGCAGTATTGACATATTTTGAAATCCCTCTGTTCACTTTCAGTGTAATTGGCACAAGTTCTCTTCGCAGAGCAGCTCAGCTAAAGAAAAGATTCCCTCAACTGGAGTTTGAAAATATTGTATCCTACAGTTTCTTTGCTTTTACGTTGGTGGACTTATTTATTATTAATGATAACAGTATTACATTCGATTTTAATGGACTGCCAAAGCACGCAAGCACACATTTGCTGGCTATTTGCTATACTAGAAGGTTTCCATATATCGAATAGAGCAGTAAAGTGTTCTGACTTGACCTTCCTGCTGTAGCGGGGGAACCTAAACACTCGTCTAAAGAAGCTGGATGAAAAGGACGACTATGCTGCCATTATTCTAGCTGCAGCAGGCCTCAAACGCATGGGCTGGGAAAGTCGAATCAGTCAGGTGTGTTTAGTGTCAGAGCTATTTTGAGCTGTACAGTTTCAAGCCAAGGACATAATGTAGTTTATAACAAGAATGTCATCAAATATCCAGGATTGGAGGTGGTCAATTCTGGGGAATTAATCCATTTTGAAGTATAGAGATTACTGACTTGATTTGTTTTTATTGATAAGGTATTAAGCTGATAACTGTTCTATAAACTTAATTGCAGATTCTTGGCCCTGAAGATTGCATGTATGCAGTTGGCCAGGTAAGGAAATGAAATAACTAGGTTTGTTATACATTAGATTTAAACTGGTATCATAGTTTTTTATAACTGCAGGCATTGTCCAGCGTTAATGCTCTTTGTGCAGTTGTTTGTACTGTTGTTCATGCGAGAGACACCTGCAGCTGCATGTTCTGCCTTTGCACATTATAAACACCAGAGGAAACACCTGCTTAACAATTTATGCTAACGGTTACAACTGCAAAAATGCACAAATTTAGTGTATGTTGCATTTATGCAGATACAGCATAGTGCTTTATTTATGATCCGACTGCCGTGGAACTGTGCAAACTCTGTAACTTCAGATAATGTGAAAGAGTTTTAAAGCCTGCAGTCCTCAGAGCTGTGCCTTAATCAAATGCCAGTCAGTATATAATATGATTGTCTTATATCATCAGGGTGCATTGGCTGTGGAAGTCAGAGCACAAGATAAACACATTCTGGAAATGGTGTCTGTCCTGCATCATCCAGACACAGTGCTGCGCTGCATCTCGGAGAGAGCTTTCCTGAGGCAGCTGGTGGGTCCTTTTGAGCTCTTGCTAAAATGCACAAACATTTTTCTCCATAAAGCGGCAGTATATTAAAATATTTCTACTGTTTCAGCTTAATATGAAAGATATCTATATGTAAGCCATTCCTAGGTTGGTTCTGCTGGAAACCAATCAAAATCAATCCAATCAACCAATCAGACATTACTTCGTTTGCATCCTGATCAGCCCACCATAGCAACATTTGCTCAACTATTGTCATGCGTTTGAGGCTGCAGTATCTATTTAGCCAGTTAATGCAGCAGATGGAGAAGTTATTTGTCTATTTTCAGTGTTCTGAGAGCGGTATACATGTGTTCATTTCCATTGCCTCTTTTCTCATTTCAGGAAGGAGGCTGCAGTGTGCCTGTTGCTGTTTATACGGAAGTGAATGGGTCCATGGTAAGACAGAATGTATACATACTGTGTGTGTGTGTGCGCGCGCAAATGTAGATTGATGACAATACATATCTGTATTGAGTGTTGTCAATGTTTGTACAGCATGAATTCAAATAAGCTATTTATTGGTTTCAGTTGTATTTAACTGGGGCAGTTTATAGTTTGGATGGAGCAGATTGCTTGAAGGATACTATGAAGATAAGTGTGGAAATAGACAACAAAGTAAGAGCTTTATTCTTTCTCTGCAATGCAAATGATCATACTTTCCCAGATCATACTTTCTTGCATTTAGAAATGACCATTAACACACAGTTGTTTCTTTTAGGTGAATGAGAGTGCGCACGATTGTGTACATGTTGGAGTCACTGCCAACAATATTTCTTCATCAGCCCTAGAAGCTGCTGAGAAACTGGGGATAGATCTGGCAAATGTACTCCTTAATAAAGGGGCCAAAGACATTCTTATAACAGCGAGAAAACTAAATGATGCCCGATAAGTTTTTGCACTTGAGTGTTTTGTGTTAACTTGGAAAACAGTAAACTCAACAATGTACTCTGTTGCAGAGTCTCCAGGGCCTAACACAGTGTTCAAGAGAATATACCAGTTTAACTAGAAAGTCACTTCAGCCACTGTATCTCTGTGCCTTTGTATAACAATGTGACAGCACCAGTTATTCCCTCAGCTGCTGAGTCATACACAAGATGCTGATTTTTTTACTGTTTGCACTGTCATCATCTCTTAGACACACAAGTTTGAAAGAAAATTCATATTGATAGTGTTGCATTTCTTCTAATGATTTCAGGTTGTGCTCTTTCTAGACCAGATGAAACCCTGGGCAAAATGGCTGCCATTTTTTAAATGAATGTGTAGCTTTGAGCTTACTGTACTTCCAGCAATATGATAATTTGTGTGTTAGTGGAGAATGTGATGTAACACCCTTTAAATTTACAATCTAGTGCATTTGGTTTTTATCACTGAGGAAGTTTATAAAACTGGAATACACGACTACTGGTGTGCTGCAAGATTCTACCTCTAAATAAGATGTCAATAGTTTGTATTAACTATTTATGTAACTAAGATGCCAGTTAAGTTTTATATTTACATTGTAGGTCTTTCATAAAATTCCCATAAAGTGCCTATACAATTTGTAATACATTTGACTAACCACAAGCATGTAATGAATGACCAGCTGCGCTAATGTTGTCTGTAAGAACATCTGATTGACTTTAAATGTAAATAAATGTTTCAACATTTTCTTTCATTTGAGGTTAAATGGTAAATTCAATAAAGTCAGTCATGAACACGCTTGGGTGTCATTGCTTTAAAAATATGCCAATTTTCGTCTTACCACCAGTTCTTGATGAAAGCAAAAGCATGTTTAGGACTTGCTTGCATCGAGGTACGTTGATGCAATTCACCAAAAATCTCTACCACATTTTAATAAAACACAAGTATGCAGAAATATAAAATACAGTTTATTAACGACAAACCAGCAATACAACACTTGGAAACTTGACCTTTTAAGACGAGTTGGGTGGCCCTTAAAAGGGCCTTTTACTTAAATCAGTTCAAAGAGACATTGTTTTTTTTAGTACTCCTGTGACTGAGATGAGCCCTTCTTGCCAGATTTCCCGGAGCTGGGTGCAACCTGGCCAGTTTTCTTGGGCAGGAGCACAGCCTGGATGTTGGGCAAAACACCACCCTGGGCGATGGTCACTCCACCGAGCAGTTTGTTCAACTCTTCGTCGTTGCGGACGGCCAGCTGAAGGTGACGAGGAATAATACGAGTCTTCTTGTTGTCTCTTGCAGCATTTCCCGCCAACTCCAGGATCTCAGCAGTGAGGTACTCAAGAACCGCGGCCAGATAAACGGGAGCACCAGCTCCAACCCTCTCAGCATAGTTGCCTTTTCTCAGAAGACGATGAACACGTCCAACGGGGAACTGCAGGCCGGCACGGGAGCTGCGAGTCTTAGCCTTAGCGCGGGCTTTTCCTCCGGTTTTACCTCTTCCAGACATTTTGTTCACGTTATTCTTCGGAATTCGTAGAAGAAATGTGTGAGGGGTTGTATTGACCTGCTGCAGTATTTAAGGACTGACTGAACTGTGGTTGTAGAGCCCCGCCTACCGTTTTGATTGGGTACAGTTGAGAAAAACAGACCTGATTGGCTTTTAGAGCGAAACCTTAAACGGATGTGGTTTTCTATTGGTTCGAACTTACCGTGCATAAACAGCGCAGACGAAAACACCAATCAGATACATTGAAAATGGGCGGGAGCTTCTGGATTTGTAATGCTTGTCTGCGCCACTAGTGGTGTGTTTTTATGCCAATCAAACTTGAGCGGCAAATTCAAACCAATTGAACATATTCCCTTTGAATTTTAATAATCATTTTGGCGGAATATCAAAAGAGAAATGCATGTTATGCATTTATGGATATGTGTTGTTTTAAATTGAATGTTCTGTTTGTTTGTTTTTATATATGTATTTTAGATCAGCTCACTCGTGGTGCACTTTACAACATCTTTTAAATTAAATGGTCAAGATATCCTTAAACGACCAGCTTGGGAAAAATCAGAGAGATGGATTTTCAAAAATAATTTATTCAGAATAAATTAAACATCAAATAAACCACAATATAAAGCTGTTGTAGCTTGTTCGCTTTCATCGTAACATTTTGTAATATTCTAACAATGTTCAGGCTTTATGTTCCAGGGGTTACACCGACTATAGCAAACAAGGGCATTGATTCGTAAACTGCGAGGTAAAGACATGAAGTAGTTTATTACGATGGGTTTTCCCCTTTAGTAAAAATGGTTGGAGCAACTTAGAAACTAGCTGTCAGAGATTACGTAAAATAAATCGGGAAAATGCCATCAACAACAACAAAAAACAGTAAAGTGTCCTGCTTGATATTATAAATAAACCCATCTATGTATTATAACAAGTACAGTAAATTCTTATTTTAAATAAAGCACATGCGGATCCTGTGGATAAATTTATTGCAACCAAATGAACAGAGGAGTAAATGTCGAAAATGACAGAGAAAATATATGTTCAGTTCAATAAGCCATATCTGGGAAACAAAAATAACGTGAATATCGTATTTTCCACCTTTTTGTTATCCCCTGAGGTTTTGTTTTTATGTGAACCCTGAAAATAGCACTTTCCACTGCAAATTCAGCCTGAAGTAGTTTAAGAACTTACAGATTTACAATAACTGGTGACGTATTTTTTATAAATATACACATATTGTTGTTTTCCAGTAGTGGTTTGTCATCTGAATGGTTCTACTTTACAACCAAAACACACAAACGTAATTTATTAAGATATGCCTACACTTATAACCGTTTCCTTTTATCCTAAACAAATAGAAACGTCATTATAAAAGATTATTAAGCCACAATTAAAGTCAAACGTAGCACTACTTAAAAACAGGGCGCATAATATCTCTTCATCTTATAGCAACAGCAAAACGAGACCGAAGCTCACAGCATGTCCTGGGACACTCCTAATGTGCTCAGGAGAAAATAAATCAGTGCTGATAACAGTAAACGATACACAAACATGATAAAAACGGCAAAAAGATCTCCCGGCGTTGTAAACGATCAGATTAAGATCAAAAGTGCAACTGATAAAACAAAATAAGAGAACACATAGCAAGTGTTGGGGCATAAAGTCATTGATCTATGTCGCCCCCTTGTGCTCAATAACCCTTATCGCAATACACTTCCGTTCATTTTAAGTTTCCCAGGTTTGTTCGCCCTTAATCCATCCACAAAGCAGCCTATTCTGTATTATTAAATTTAATTAGATTGTCCTTCAACAGGACATCGTTAAATTGTCAGATCTCTTTAATTTGCACGTTTGGTTGAGTTTTCCCACCCTGAAAAGCTGTAATCATAGTTGGAGAACGACGTTTCAGACAGAAACACCAAAGCAATTTTGTCTTGGGACACTGTGGTCTGTTACCCTTCTGGCAATAATCTAGACGGTGGAGAATAAGCGTGACATAATAACTCATTCTGGAGAAAGTCCATTCTTATTTGACTGGTGCCTGCACCATCTCTATTTTCCCTCAACTCTTTTATTTTCTCCTTCAGTTGTCTGTAGTGTTTGCCCCTCCATTGGCTGTGCTAGATTTGCCCTTCGTCTTGGATGAGCGAAAAGAAAAGCGTTTGATGAGGCGACGGGAGAAGCTTCCAGACTTCTTACGAGTGGTGGAGGAGCACGATGCTGTGGAGGAGTCATTGCCCAGGTTGGACACATCCTCGTGGGACTGACTAAAACTGGGGTCTTTCTCTCTGTGTTTCCTGCGAAACAGTAACTTGGTGCCACTGCGGAGGAATCCCACTGAAACAGAAAATACATGCTAATTTGTAATGGTTACGAAATACAGTGTTTTTCAAAGGTTTGTTTGCCAGAAAAACAAACACTTACTTACAAAATGTATAGCTTGAATGCATCAAAAAAATCACAAGTATCTGGCAAATGCATAAATGTAAACTAAATGCAAAAGCTGCCAGCTATACACCTTTGTGGTCTTTCAGGCTGCGCGTCTCCAGCGCTCCGGTAGATCCCGTCTCTGACTCCGCATCGTCCACAGACGGCCGTTCCGACGCATCAGACGGTGTAGTTTCTTCTGCTTCCTGATGCGCTGCAGCTCCGTGGTGGTTCGGGGCTCCGCTGGGAGACTGCGCCCCCTGTAGGGCTGCGTCCATGGCTGCAGCATAGCCCACTGATAAGGCTGAGTCATTCTCAGTAATGGGCACCTATGGGAAGAAAACTCGTCTTCACACAATGTTCTTCATGTATGTGTCCTGCAGGCACTATTAAGACAGACCACACTGACTGAGAAACATCTCAGGCTCTTACAGAAGCTAAAGCAGCTTGCTGTTAGCCTTTCTGTGAACCCTGTTTGTTTAGGTAGTGAAATTGAAACCGCAAACAGTTTGTCACTCAAGGGACTGTGAGATGTCTACATTATATAATACGAATGAGTTTGTGATGATTTATATGTAAAAGCACTTACAGATAAGTACAAGAAAGTTAATATTAGAAGAATCAGAATGAGCTTTATCTGCACAGGGAATTTGTTGTGGTTTACAGAAAAGTTTATACATTACAGAAGTAATAGAAAAAATAAATATGTAGAATTAGGAAAGAATTTGTGTAATATACATAAAGATCTAAGTAGAAGAGTTATGTACTTTGTACTAAGTACTAAGTACGGTACTAAGTACGGTAAGTACTGTATGAATACAACTATAACATGTAATGTTTTAGCATTATAACATTATAAAAAGTTAAAAGATTTATAACACATCCTAAATTATACTTTTAGGAATGGAAAGCGTAAGTGAGAGATGATTTAACAAACAAAATACTCAGGGGAAGCTCTGTTATGTTGATCATGTCCCTTGATGTAACTGAGATGTTTTGTTACACTGATTAGAAATGTGTTTAGATGATGTTTAATCTCTGACCTTTGATACCCCAGATATGATGAGAGTGCTGCGTTTAGTAGGCGTCTTTTTGGGGACTTTACTGGCTGACTCAGTTAGTTGCCGGATGGCTGTTTCCGCTACAGGATCCAGCCCATTAGGGAGCGTCTCTTCTGCTTGGGAACAGCACAGACAAAAACAGGATCACAAACCTTCCCATAATTTATGTATGTGTTCTGTATGTGTGCAAAAATAATAATATTTCTGATGTTATATAATCTCTCACATTATATAACCTTGTGTGTGTGTGTGTAGGGATTCTATAAGTGTAACTATTATCTCAAGGCAGAATGGGAATCTTAATGAAGAGCTCACTGCTGGAGGTTGGGCTGACATTGGAGCTGTTGGTGAGCACTGTGGGAGTCTTTTCAGTCACCTCCACCTTTGAGGGAGACCTAGACGGAGATTCTCCTGCAGTTACAGTGGAGGAAACAGGATAGGTGTAAGAACTGCTAAGTCACTGCTGCGAGGATGGACATTTCACACGTAGAACGTCATGCATGTTCTCAAGGTTCTTGGATGAGATGGCCTGTACCTAGTTTACGGTCCAGTTTTAGGCGTGATTGAATGGTGGTCACCGTGGTGACAATGGTGCCATCGGGCATGATGGTGCGGTCCACATCCACTTTCTTTGAGGGGGTCACCAAGGACCGCAGAGGAGTGGCGTTCTGACATGCGCGCAAATCACTGGACTCCAAAAACACCAGCTATGGGGTAGAAAAACCAAAAACTTGCAAAAACCAAGATCATTCTGTGCTTTTTAATACCCTTCATTTGTACCTACAAGATCATGTGTCTGACAAAGACTGTGTAAACTAGGTACTAGGTTAAATTAAGAAATAATTGAGTTAATCTAAGTTAATCTAAGACAGGTTGAGCGCTCAGTTCACAGGACAGACAACTGTAATAAGATATGTTTTCTGTTAAATAATGCAGATTGACATTTGGACAGGCACTTATCAGTGTGTTCTAAAGTGAACACAGACGTTCTTGGAAGTCTTTAACACTAAATCAAAGCATTGTGATAAACATCTCGTCCGGTATCTGCATTACATCATAATTTCAATCAAATGTTCTAATGTAGAACACTGCTCACCTCTAATGTTACAATAGCAGTTGGAGCAAGACCGTGACCTGGAGTGATGGACAGCTTGTGTTGTCCACTGGGAATTGTTTTAGAGAGATCCAGTGTTAAAGAAGCCAGACCAGGCAAAAACTCTGTCAAACAGAAGCAAAGAAGCATATTAGTTCTAAAATAAATCATTAAAATATCTTATGGAATGAAACAAAAACAGATTTTACAATATTACAGCTCAAATGTCTTTACTATCAAGAAATAAAGAAAGAGTATTGAAAGATAGATAAATATAAATGACTCACGCTCTCCTTTGCTGTTTCTTTCCACCAGCCTCAGTCTGAGTTCTTTGGTTTCTGGTGCTAAATCCCTAACAGATATAATACAAGAACAGTATTTGTCACAGACTATAAAACACACACACCAAACTTAGTTGTTATCTGTGGTACTACTGAATGACAGAGGTGCAGTTATATTGCTGTATCACTAACAGTCTGAAATTCAGTTTGCCTGTTGCAATTAGATTTTAGGTTATGAAATGACTGTATAACATCAGCATGTTGGACACGTATCCCACGTGGCCCTGCAACAGTAATCTGTAGGCCTGTTATGAGAAACAAATTGACCAGCCTGGTAATTGGCAACACAGGAAGCGGTGATGTTTTGGGAAAGGCTGTAATTAAGTGTGCTAAATAGCTCTTTGTTTCTCTGGGAGTTGGCTGCATATTGCATAATCACAGAGCCAGTGGTGGAGCTACACAGCTTCACACCTTCATTCATGAGAAAAGAACTAGCATTTTAAAGAAAGAACTTGATGAGTAAGCTGTCTTTAAGTTAAAATGACCTTTAAATGGAAGGTGTTAACAATGTCTGTAAGATTATCAGTCTGCAGTAAACAGCTTTAAAGCACAAGATGCAGTTTTCACCAGGTGTCAACAAAAATGGCCACCCTTACAAGGGTTAATTCTACAGTCTGTGTGTTGATTCATATCTGCAGTTCTTGCGTGCTTACAGTGTAATGTCATCAGTCCAGTGCAGGGCTGCTCCAGTACTGGAGGAAGGAGTAAGGAAGCCTGTTCTTCGCTCAATGGAGGGAGTGTCCAGACTCAGAACACAACAAAGCTCTCCTGCATGAGTCTGACATCCTGAGACAGAGTTAAAAAAACAAACAGCCCGCATCATAGAGACTTCGCATAAATTCCATCATGTATTAGAATAATTAAGGTCATTTTTGAAGAAAATGGCTAGTGTACTGACAGTTTAATACACTCTTTAATGGCTGGTGTACACTTTTAATGGTTTTTGTACCTTAAAACATTTTTTTGTATTATATATTTTATATGGAAGCTTTTATAGTTTAGCAAAAGTTCCCCTACTAGGAATTCATACTTGTGGTTATAAAATATAGCCCATATTTCTGTAAAAATTTAAATGGCATTTCCTTTTCCTAGCCTATTGTAATAGTATTTTTAATAAAATGCATTATTTGAGAAATAACACTTCAATTTAACTTGTATAGTTCTTTTCCTCAAAAAAAAAACTTCATTCCGAAACAGCTTTATAGAAAAGTGTCATACAACAGTGAGCAAGCTAAAAATGATCCCTGACCCAGTAAAATTTGCTTGTGAGAAAGAAAATGAGATCAGCCTGTAATTGGAGTGGCTTTTTATACCTTTTTTGACATTGGTTGCTTTGAGTTGCTGTATCATGATCCTTTTGACAAGTGCGCTCTGAGACGGAGAGTTCAGCCCTCCGAGCTGCTTCTCCTTGGGAAACTATAAATAACAGTGTGAATGTTTTATAACCCGCTAATCACATGTGGTTTCAGATAAGGAATGTCATTCATCACGTCATACATCAAACTCAAGCATTGTTATTAAACCCAAACATACAGCCATCGAGTTCAGCATAGTTTCAAATGCAGACCCATGGTCATAACCCCTACTGTGTGATATAACAATCGATCCTGGTGTTTTTACCGCTGGGCTTGAGACGCAGGCTCTCAGGTTGAGGATCATCGCAGGGTGTGTTGTGTACAGCGTGTCCTCTACGAGGGCTGCAATCATATCGCTGTCCACAGCTCCATCAGAGCCCTACAGACCAAAACAAACAAAATACAAGCCTGACTGAATACACATGAAAGCTCCTTAAAGATCATGACTTGGACAGATAGATGTCAGTGTATTTGCTTTAGAAACAGAAGAAACCCTGAATTGTGTTATGAAGGTATCTTCTTTATGTACCATTGAAAAATAAGGAAATGTGTCGCAAGCCAAAAAAAGCTTTGCTCACATGCAAAGGCAAAACACAGCAACAATATATTTTGTCAAAACTGAGTTACAACTGAAATCATCTTT